>PVLC010009711.1:0-53031 GCA_004027655.1 Graphiurus murinus | reverse complement strand
TTATCAGTAATTAGCTGAAGTTCACAAATGCTTCATAGGTTAATGCTATTTTATCTTTGTAAGCCTATTGGTTATGCAAACTCTTCTATTTTTCTCTGTGGATACTGAGAGGACTTTGAAGCTCTGTATCATTCACCTGCAGATGTAGTCTTTGCAAAAGCCTGTCATGAACTGTTCAGCACAAACAAAAAAGAGATCAATCTTATGATTTGTGAATTCTTTACAAGTTAAGTTATGTAAGCCTAAGAATCCAGTATTCTGATAGTGTTTTCTCAATAATCTACTGTGGTAAAGATTTTAAGTTTTTTAAACGAAATTTGGTTTTATCTCCTTCCTATACACACTGCTTGGACCACCTCATCTAACTTACTTTGAGGTTAGTGTTAGCCCTGTGCCTGGGTTCCAGTGACGGCAATGTAAGCAGAAGTGATGGGACCACTCCCAAGATTGGCCCATGAGAACTTCCTATCCATGTTCTGCTCTGCTGGTTTCTCCCTCTCACTAACAGAGGCAGGAACCCGAAATATGACCTTGAAATTTGCAGGTTGAAGATGACAAAGCCACCATGACCATGAACCCCTGAATGACTGTGTTCAGCAGAACTCTTCCACCCTGCCCCTTTTCACTACGCACCATTCACTAACCTCAACTATGGACTTTCATGTGAATGAGAACTAAATTTCTTTTTTTTCCCCCTTTGGCCTGTTGCACATTAGACTATTTTTTTCCAAGAATTTAGCCTCCTCTGACTAATATAATAAAGGATATAAGTCCAAAACTCTGGATAAAATATTCATTTTTGCTTTTATGTCCTACTTCAGAAATGTAGCCTAATCCAAGTGTGGTAGTACACATCTGTAATCCAGTACTTGGAAGGCTAAAATGGGAGGATCACAGGTTTGAGGACAGTCTCAGCAATTTAGCAAGGCCCTGTTCTAATATTAAAAATAAAATAAGCGGGGCGTGGTGGCGCACGCTTGTAATCCCAGCATTCAGGAGGCTGAGACCGGAGGATCCGGGTTTGCGGCCAGCCTCAGCTACCTAGTGAGGCACTCTGCAACTTAGTGAGACCCGGTTTCAAAATAAAGAATAAAAAATAGGGCTGGGGGTATAGCTCGGAGGTAGAATGCCCCTGAGTTCCATCCCCAGTACCACAAAAAATAAAATAAAATAAAAAAATAAAAATAAAAATAAAATAAGGCTGCAGATATAACTCAGAGGTAGAATGTCCCTGGGTTCAATCCCTAGTAACACACACACACACACACACACACACACACACACACACACACACACACACACACACGAAAGCCTAGAAGCGATCATAAAAGCTCCCTGAGAAGAGTATAGAGGCAATGGGTCTTTCTTCCTTCTTTGTGAATCATAAATGACAGGATTCTGTTTTTCTGTTTGCAAATATTGTGAGTCATAGTAGGAGAATTAAAAAAGAAAACAACTCTGAGTATCATGCCTTTGAAGCAACATATGATTATGCCCCAAACACAACTGGATTCAAAATAATCATCTAGTTATCAACCTCTGACATGAACTTTCCTGACAATTATGACTGAAGATAAAAAAGTAAAACCTCCAAATTTAAAGATGACAAAAACCAGAATTCAGAAGGAATTTAGACAAATTAGAGTAAAAATATGAAAAACAATGATTTGCTCAACCTAGCCTCATAGAAGAAAGCAGTCTTGCCTCTCTTAAAGAAAACATAAAACTTTATATCTGTCTCTGGGCTTGAGTTTCTTGACTAAGGAACTTTCAGAATGTATTAAAGAGGACACTGGACATTTCACTTCTGTGTATGCTTGCCACTTTTGAAGGCAGCCTGAGTATTATCCCCTTGCTTTTAACCCTCCTTTATCAAGTAGCCTCTTGCATTTCATGGGGTGTTTTCACCATGTAAGATTTTATAAGTGAAAAGAAAATTATGAGAAAAGGACTAAAACCTGAACATATCTGTTGGTTCTAAGCCTTGTGTTATCAGAGACTGGAGTCAGAAAAGAAGTTGATTCTTCAAATTCTCTTTGATTAATCCTGCTAGATATAGGAAAGGGGAGGGGACATGTGGTCCTGGACTTGCTTTGTACTTGGCCTGGAATGAGCTCTTTACAACTACCCTGTATGCTGGAAATCACCCATTCAAACTTGAATTCTTCAAAGTAGGTTAAAAGGGAAGCTACGGAAAACTAAGCAAGTATATATTAGAACAAGAAAAGAGTGTATTTTTAAAAATGTTGGAGTGAGCATCTTACTTAAATTATTGTCTGTAACAAAAGTGAGAACATTTTTGAAAATTTTTAAAACATACTTAGTATTAATCAAGGGGAGATTTCCTCCACAATAATACCACAAACCATAAAGAGAAAAGAGGGTGAGATCAAGAGGGAAAAAAACAGTAGTGTGCATTAGAAAGATAATCAATTGTGAGAAAGAAAGCTGGTGACTTACTAGTTTTACTATTTCCTATCATCAACCATACTATGCATATAGAAGAAAACTCTCCTAATATTAAACATGTGAAGTAGATAGGAGCTAGATAGAATATGTCTTTCACAGCATAGCTAAGCTGTGGCAGTTCCAGACATATGTTATAGTTAGAAATAAAATGTCCCCTAAAGAGCTCATTTATTAATACAGAGGGTTGATATAGTTGAATCGTGAGGGTTGTTATCCCAGCAGTGGATAAATCCATTGTAATGGATTTATCTGGGCATAGGTGGAGAGGTAAGTCCCTGGAAGGGGGTCGGCCTTGGGGATTATATATGGTTCCTCCTCCTTGCCCTCCCCCTCTCTGCTGACCAGGACAGAAAATGGCACCAGGAGTGGGGTTGCTGCTATATCATGGACTGACCATGTGTATTGTGACTCTTTGGAACTGGTTTGTGAGAGGAAATTGGAAGGGCCAGAATATGGCTAGAAAGGCAGATGGTAGAGATTGTGCTTAGGAGATTTTGGATGGCAAAGAGGACTCCATAGGGAAATGAAATAGAAGCCATGTGTGCTATACTTTGGCAAAGAATTTATCTGCATTTTGCCTATGTCCTGAAACTTTGAGTGAGGCCATATTTAAAGATGATGAGTTAAATAAACTGGCAAAGGAAAGATCAAAAGAGCACAATATCCAAACTGTTTAATGAATTTTGATGTCTACATTCAGCAAACTGTACACTGAATTTCGAGAGCAGAAAGTAAAGCAGTGAGAATTTATAGATTTTCAGATTGGCCAGAAAGGCATGTATAAAGCTGGGGATCAGAGAGGTGATGTCATGGAAGGAAGGAAGATGGCTGAAAGGAAGGAGGAAGGGATAGTCATGATGAAGGCAGGACCAGCAACAGCCATGATGGAGGCAGCAGATGGAGTTGGGGCCAGGGGTGGCCCAGATGAACTTGGGGCCAGTGGCTGCCTGGATGGAGCAGGTCCAGAAGCTGTGATTTAAAAGGCCCCAGTAGCAATGATTAAGGAGGGCATGACTATCTTTTCTGTTAGTGGCTCATCTCAGAGTCTATGTAATGCTTTCTGGCTTTGCTAGAAAAAGGGGATATGAAGGCTTTCCCTCAGATTTCAATGGAAGGCCTGGAAAGCCAGGCAACATGTGGAAGGATTGGAATCACTTCAAGCAATCCAAAATGGGGCACATGGTGAAGTCAAGATTGCAAGAAAAATCCCCAAGATTTAGAAAAGTGAAACTACTGTGAGGAAATGCTGCTAGCTGTGAGCCATGCAGTCAGACTAGAAGAGGCAGTAAACAACCCATTGCAACCAGCCAAACTGTAGATGCAGGGCTTCCAAGGCCCCTTCGAGATTGCTTCTCCCTGCCAAGTGCCATGGATGCCAGAAGTGGAGCTGCAAGATCAAATGCTTGCCCTGCCAGATTTCATTAATATTTTGGTCCCATCCTTTCTTTCTATTGTCCTATTGCTCCCTTTGGGAATGGGAATGTTTACACTTTGCCATTGTATATTGGATGCATGTAACTTGATTTTTATTTTTAACTTCATTGTCTTACAGGATCTCACAAAAGTTCACCTTAGTCTTAGAGGAAACTTTGGACTTTGGGACTTTTCAGCAATGCTGGAACTATTAAGATTGTGGGAACTCTTGGAAAGGTCTAAATGCATTTTGCACTCTGAACTGGGCATGAGCTCTTTAGGAGCCAGGGACAGAATTTTATAGCTAATATAAAATTTCCTAAAGAACCCTTATATTAATATTCAGGGTTGATATAATTGAGTCTTGAGGGTTGTAAATCCATTGTAATGGATTTATATGGGTGTAGCTGGAGAGGTAGGTCCCTGGGGACATCAGCCTTCCAGATTATATATGGTTCCTCTTCCCCATACTCCCCACATCTCTTGCTTCCAGTTTCAATGGTATGAGGAGCACAGTCCATGTGCTGTCCTTCTCTCCATCTCCCACACTCATGCTCTGAGATCCTGGGTCCCAGCTTCCCATGAATTGAACCCAAAACAGTGAGAAAATAAGTCATCTTTCCTCTAAGTTACATAATATGGTCTTTACATTATAGCTGTGAGGATGCTGACTGAAACAACACACAAATTGAAAGCCAGAAAGTATCACAATTGCTGTTCTATAAACAAGTTGCCCAGAACAGTTGCTCCCTGGAAGTATGGATTCTGGTTTTAACTCTCCAGTATTAAGAGACTTGAGACAAAGCCTTGCCCCTTATAGTAAAGCACATTAGTAACCCCCTCCCTTCAAAAAGATGGAGCAGTGAAAACATAACACGCTCAAGATAAATTAGAAAGCAAACAAAACCTCACCTTGACAAAAGCAGGAGGGAGTTGTGGGGGAAAAAAGTGCATTGTTCTGAGGATTCCTAGCCTCAGGCTTACCTATGGAGATTTGGTTCTGGAATCATACTACTTGTAGAGGTTAAGAAATGCGCTAAGTAGAAAGTTGGGCTAAAAGTAGTTTCAGAGTGACAAGCTCCTTAGAAGCTAGATATAAGATAAGATAGATATAAGTAAGAGTGTTTGAACACATTGTGAATATGTGCTTCCAAAATTATCCATAGATGGAATTTCAAGAAATGTGAGCTCTCAATTTAAAATCTAGTGCATAAAAGAGAAAACAAGCCAACAATGGAAAAGCCAGGAATAACTGTAGAATATGAGATACAAATACTGAAAATGCTGATGGATTTTCAGGATGTTATTGTGTTTAAAGAAATCAAAGGGGAATTGCAGCATGATTAAAGAAAATAATGCTATTTAAATTTCTTGAACAATCAAAAAATATTTTTTACAAACTACCAATATCTTAGCTAAACAGAGACATCTATAAAAAACTAAAGAAAATGCCATACATGTGGATTGAATGTAAATACAGTTTCTTTAAAACCAGCTAATTCAATGATGATGATTTATTCCCTTTTTATTAGCCAAGCTAAGATAATACAATTAGGAAAAAAAACAAAAAGTAAAAGGATCTGAAAAGAAGAATTAAAATTTCCATCCTCACCATATCATGTCACTGCCTCTTACATACAAAAACTAGAAGGATTAACAGATAAATTAATATAATTAGTAAATTTATCATTGTTAATAGTTTTATATTGATATAAAGTACTAAACAAGGCAAGTAAAATTGAGAAAAATGGCATTCAACATCTTATTTTTGTGACAATGTGTTATAAAGATAACTTTTACATACCCTTGAGGAGAACGTGAGTTGAAATGATGATGTAGTCAAGCAATTTTGTGTCAACTGAAAAAACTGGTATGTGCAAATCTTACAACCTGGAAATTTCTCTGAGTTATAATCCCTACATATGTGCACACATGAATAAAAGAGAATGCACAAGAATGTGTGTGAGGCATTCTTAAAATAGCAACACAACTAAGTACAACTCCAATGTGTGTCGACACTAGATTAGGCATGTAAATTGTGATAAGTTATATGATGGACTTCTATGCAGAAATGAAAATAAATTTACAATAATTATAAGAATCAGTATGGATGGGTCTCAAAACTATAATAGTAATAAATGACTTACAAACAATAACAGATAATAGAAAATTGTTAATACATAGTTCAAAAGTAAGCTGAACCCATTATATTATGTAGGAATGCTTGAATAGGTTGGTAAACTAAGAAAATGTGCTCCCAGAATATGGAAGAAAAGGCCAAAGACATAAAAACCATGAAAGGGAAGATGAATGATTTATAGGGCTTTGAACTCACATCTAATGTACCAATTAGAAGTGTTTCTCAGGGAGAAGTAAGAACAACTGAACTAGGAATATTCAAATTAATAATTGAATAACACTTTTAAGAATTGAAAACAATCCTGAGTATACCTATGAAAATAGCCAACAAACTGAGATGCATATTTTTAAACTGTTATCAAATCATTTCCATAAATTAAATATTATATCAGAATTCATTCCACAGAAAATAAATGTCACTCCTACAGAGAAGCCTTTTAAAAATCAGGTTACCCTCATATTTCTTTTGTACAATACCTAAGTAACTGGCTGTAGAACCGTGCTTTTAGACTCTGAGAAGATATAAGCTGGGACTTAAGAGCCAATCATGAATGTGTGGTGTCAGTAGGAGGGTATTACTGCTATGCAAGATTTCAGAAACTATACCAAGATTTCAGAAACTATACATAGGCTTCTCTTGCTTCTGGTCGATATATTGACAGTAACTTAATAATAGAAAACCGTAGTGGTAAAGTACTGATGACAGGCTAAGCTTGAAAACCAGCCAAGATCAGAAGCAATGACAAATAATTGGTATGAACAGGATTTTATAAATTTCTTCCAAAAAGTTTTTCATTCAAATTTATGTTCTTTAAATATAGAAATTGAATAAAAAGATCTGCATATGAAATCTAAAATTATATTCTTGAAAGCACCGGTAATTTACAGGGACATTGAGCTGAATATAACAAGGGAGACAAAGTGGTTGGTTGGGTTGGGGTGGGAAGTGAGCATACACACAGGCCCTGAAATCATACCAAATGTTATTACTCATTTGTTAAAAGAAAAATGACATCAATTAATTGTTGAATCTGGACAATTCAAGAAATATAAGTTAAACAATAATACTCAATCCTAAAAGCAATTTCTATTATAAATGGAAACTCACATGCATGTATTTTTCTCATACAGCAAAATAGGAAGGGGACGCAATAAGGTATAAAAATTAGAATCCACACACAAAAAGAAAAGGAAATGAAAACATCAGTTATAATAACAATCTAATATGATTAATTGATCTGGTATAGGCCATAATTATGGTACCTAAAATACTAAGTTTTGTTACATGCTAAGGTATTAAACGTTGATATATTGCTTATATAAAGCAGATCTAAAGCAAAATAACATAAAAATTAAGTATGGATAGAGATGTATTAAAGCAATTCAAAGAAAAAAATCACTAGTAAAATATTTTTTAAAATATTAATTTTGAAGGAACAAAGCGTATGATCTAGTAAGTTTTCCTCACTAGTTGAGAAGCAATTGAAAGATTCAGGATCCCAGCTGAAAATCTGACCTCTATCACCTTGAGTATGGTGAAGAATTGATGCTGCATCCTACAGGAAGGATGGATTTATACAATGAAAGCATCAAGCAGCATACCTAATTCCTTCTTCCCATCTTACATTCTGATAACTCACTCTTCCAGGAATAGTAAAACAAATCAGAAAGACTAATCAAGACCCTCTACAAAGAACCATGAGGCTGTGAAACTCATATTTTTCCTCTATTAGTCCATATCAGTGAAAAAACATTTATAGGTAAACATTATAAAATACACAAAAACACATATACATGCACACATATGTTAGTGTGTGGATGTGTATTTACATAAAATCTTAGTAAAAACATGGAAATATCAAAAAATTCACCAATGTTCAGAGAAAGTTTTATTTTTGTGCTAAAACAGCTAGAATGCTGCATAAAAATTCCACATATGCTATAAAATTAATCAGTTATTGAACAAATTCTGAGCTGTAAAATTTATTGAAATGAAACTACTAGGAGATAAAAGTGTATGGATCTAGACTTTGTCTTTTGCCTCAAAATATCTGGTAAACTCTTGAGGTTTAAAGCACTCATTCTGATGGTAAAGTAAGATACAGAGGCAGGAGATGAAGTCCAGGGAAAATTAAAATTATGGGAGATTCTGCACATATAGAGCAAAGTGCCCTCAAAGGATTATACCTGTAATATAGGAAGGAATAACAAATATACTCCAAGCTTCAGAAGGAGATGTAATAAATTTTTTTCTGTCTCAAGTCTGGCCCTTATTTCAGGGAGAAGACTTTGAGAAACGATAACCTCAATTTTATCCAAAATAAGTTATCAGCCACATTTCAGTTTTATTTAAAAAGTGAAACCCACAGGATATTGGCAAACAAACACACACAACTGAAAACAACAATTAAAATTCCATAAACATCTGGAGAAGTGCAACTTCATGTATCAAAAAAAAAAAAAAAAAAAAAAATCCCCTTGGTAAAGTTCCAAACATGGAAATCTCACAGGCAAAACTCACATATCCTTACAATGAATAATGAGACTGAGACAAGAATGTGAATGAGAATAAACAAAAACAGGACAAGAAAAATAAATTTGCAAAGCTTTGTATATAACTAGAATTATCAGACATAAATTTAAAGAAACAAGCATTAAGCCAAAATATGAACAAGAAGTAAACAATTTTAATGAAAACCTCGTAGAACTTCCAAGTATGAAAATTAGAATATTTACAATAAAAACCTCATAGTCTATAAAATGAGCTAGATATAGTTAAAGAGAGAATCAGCAAATTGGAAGAGTGTGTGTGTGTGTGTGTGTGTGTGTGTGTGTGTGTGTGTGTGTATCCTGCTAACCAGAAAAAATAACAGACAGAATTTACAGAATATACATATATACACATATAAAATATTATTCCAGAAGAATATAGATATTAGGTAAGTGAAAGATAGGCAACATTCAAAAAATGGACTATAGCTATCTACATCTATCTATCTATATTTAAATGTATATCCTGAGTGATAAAATGGGCTACAACTGAAGTATTAGACAACAGCATCAAAAATAGGAGAGAAGTGATGTTAAAATATATTAAAGCCTTCATATCATTAGGGAAAAAAGCAAGCCTATGGATTATCTTAGATAGAAAATTAAGAAAAGAGAAATATACAATGGAGTAGGACAAAGCTAAATTCTACTTATAAGACAATATAATAAATAAATTGCTAACGAGATTGGTCAAAAATGAAAGAAACCATAAACAGAATTAGGACTAAAAGACAGAAACAGAATTCTAGATCCTGCAGAGATCTAACATCTAAGCAGATGAAAAGAGGCTATGATTAATAACTTTGTGATAATAAATACGAAAGTTAGAATGCATAAATTCCTAAATTTTACTTTCTAAATAATCTCAAAAAAAGAAAATTGGAATGATCCTGTATCATTAAAAGTACTGAATCATCTTCCCTAAAATGATAGCATTAAATTCCAATGTGTTCACAGGAAAATTCAAGCTAATGTTAAAGAAATAGAGGGCTAAAGTTTACACAAAATTTTTAGAGGAATTCTTTTAAAAATGAGAAGAAAGTATACTTCCAAGTCATTCAAGTAGCCAAAATCATATAAGGAGATTAAAAGAAAAGGAATTATAGACCTCATTCAAAAATAGATACATAATTTCTAAATAAGATATTAGCATACTGATTCCAGCAGTGCTTTTTAAAAAAATCATAATCAAGTTGTGAATCTAACATTAAATTATATTATAGATGAGAGAAAAAAAACTCATAAGGAAATTTTAAGAAATTCAAGGGTAAAAAAGTCAATAAAATTCAACATATCTTTATCATAAAAACTCTTAATAAACTACAAAGATGAGACTTAACCTGGTGGCAGCCTTTTATAAAATAACCTCAACAAACTTCTTACTTGAAATCAAAGAATTATATGCTTTTCATTTCAAATCAGGAATAAAAAAGTTGACCACTGCGATCTACACTGAACATTTCACTAAAGGTACTTGCAGTAAAATACAAAGAAATAAAAGACAGAAGAATTTTCTGTGGTCTGAACATGCCCATCTAAAATTCTTGTTGAAACCTAATCCTCTATGTGGTGGTATTAATAAGTGGGGCCTTTTGGGAAATGATCCAGCAATGAGGGCAGCCCTCATGAATGAGATTAGCAGACTTATAGAAAAGATTAAAGAGAGCTCCTGACCCCTTCTGCCACATGAGAACACAGAAACAAGATGTCATCTCTGGGAAACAGTCCCTCGCCAGACATTGAATCTTCTGGGGCCTTGGTCTTAGACTTTCCCTCCTCCAGGACTATGAGAAATATAAATATCTACTGTTTATAAATTCCTCAATCTAAGGTATTCTATTATGTTTTTTGAATGAGTGAATACAGAACTTAAAAAAGAAAGAAAAGTTACCAAATTGGCTTTATTTGTGGATAATATATTATAGGCTCTAAAGACAAGAGAATCTATATGAAAATTATTGATAAAAGTTTAGCGGTGGAGCTGATCAAGACAATAATCAAAAACTAATTTTTTTCAATATTCAGTTTATAGTTACATATAATTTTATCTTAGAGAAAATATGCAAGTCTTCTATGAAAAAAATTAAATCTTAATGAAGATAATTGAAGAGAGTTTAAATGAAAGGTATCTTACTTTTGGATCTGAAAATCATATTAAAATGTGATTAAAATTAATATGTAGAAGCAAGAAGTCAATAAAACTCAAGCCAGTCCTAAAGAAGAACCAATCAGGAGTATAACATCATTGTAATTGGAAAGACTGGTATTAATGGAAGGCAAAATAAAAAGACAATAGGAAAAAGAGATAAGAAAAATAATGGACAAAAATTGCCATGGAAATCAAAAGCCAGGTCTGTTTGATTTCCAAGCTCCTCCACACAACTTCCAGTGTCATCTTTAAAAATCCACAGCCAATACTCTCATTGGAGTGCTTAACATCTTTTGATGGTTTCCCATTCGCACAGGAGTGTTAGTCCCTTGGATCCAGCCTCTTCTTGATTGGCCTCTGTTTGCTAGGGTTTGGGCTCCTTCCAGTGTCCCCGACCTTCCTCTTCTTAGTATGCATCCCAGCCTTACAGAGTGCTCCAGGTTCCTCCATTTGCCATCTTTGAAGTTATGACTGTTCACAGACTGGATCTTGAAAGGCTTTCTCTGTTTTCGTGCTGATGACCAAATTCCTAATATGCAGCTTCATATCCACTAATTAGCTCTTGAATGAAATGTTGAATAAATAAATAAATAAATAAATAAATAAATAAATAAATAAATAAATAAATAAATAAATAATGGTACATTTCGGGCAGTGTATTCACATTGGAAGGAAATTTTGTACACATAAGTGTATGAGTCCTGTGATATGGCCATTATATGAGATTTGCTAGGGCTGGCCCTGACAAGCAGTTAGTGAGGGTATTATTAAATGTGTGCATAGTTAATCAGAATGTGTCTGCATTTAGGCATGTGAGATAAATTTTGAGAGGCCACTTCATTATTTCCTACATTATACTAATTTTGTTACAGCATAAATCACATTCTTATCACACCATGTAATTGACAAATGAAATAGATGCTAAGCTTCAGTATAATATAGTAAAGAGAAAAGCTTTTAATATGAATATTCATTTAACATGTATCATAGCTGTTCAGTGTTCCAAATACATAGACGAAAATTATCTGGTTTAAAATTACTCTTATCTCCCTTTGATTGGTTCCAACCAGATATAAATAACTAGTTCCATATCTTTCCTTACACTATAAATATAATAATGTATACATTTTTCTTTACTTGTTTATGTAAATTGCTTTAGAGATACATGCAGTAATTTTTATTAAATGTCTAAAAATCCATCATTGTGCCTATGCATGTGCAGTGTGAAACAAAAAATATAGTAGAATCTAAAACTCATCAGTATCAGAAAAACCATAGCAGAATCCAAAGCTCAGTCCTTATCAGAAAAAAAAAACAAACAAAAAAAAAAAAAAAACACAGTAGAATCCAAAGCTTAGCCCATATCAGGACACAAGTTGTGAGGGCAATTTCCAAATTGACTTAGAATAGATAAATTATAATCCAATTTCCTGTTTCTGGTAAATCTTATTAGCATTTTTCATTACATTTTACACAGCAAATGTTGATTGACTGATAATCTCAATTCTTCCCACAACCTGAGTCTCAGATTAACAAGATTTTAATATCGTAGGAAGCTAGATGGCAAACTATACATGTATTACTCCAGCTTCACTCACATTCCCATTTGCAAATTGTGTTTAAGGACATTGCTAAACACCAGCACCACTGTGGTTGTGCTGAGACAGTGAAGAATGAGACACATGCTCCATGAAACAGGCTTTTATTTTAATTTATGTTAAATTGTCAAATTCTAAATTAATGAATAGCAAGTGTGAACTTCCAAATGGGCTCATGTGGAAATATTTCTATTTGTGGTTATCTTTTTAAATTATGTGAAGGGCTTGTTCTTTTGTGGCTGTAAAATATAACTTCACACCAGAACCCGATATTCACTCCACGAAAGGATAGCAGACATCAAATAAAAGCAGCCATGCAACGAAAATTAAAGTTCAATATCATTAATTTAATTATAGTATATAATCGTTTGAAAGTGCTACAGATTGGATTTAAAGGATGATATTGTAATTGATTGTTAATCATTAAGAAGCATGCAGTAAAGATAATGCTGCCTGGGTGGTGGTAAAATAGGATTTTATCCTACCCAGGGACCAGATTGTGGGAAAGAATGGCTCCTTCCCCATCCGTCAGTGAATCATGGAGGATGGGAATGGAAGTCAAGGACAAGCTGGTGAACAGGTGGGCAGAATAAGGACCACCATTATAGAAGGCTAACAATGCACCAGCCTGTGGCTGAACACTTTGCATACATTATCACATTTAGTCTTTACAATTAAGTGTGGGGTAGACATCATTTCCTCCATGTCACAGATGAGTTCTAGGAGTTTAAGTAACCCGCACAGGGTCATACACACATAATGGGTAGGGTGCGATGTCTGATTGGAAAGTCCAAGCTTTCAGCGAATTAGTTACCCCAGTCCTGATATGTTTGTTGCTTATCAGTTATAACATTCATCATTTGTAATCTAGCAGCTGTTTGCTAGGATATCCTCTGTCCTGCAGAATTTCTTTCATGTCTTTCTTTTCCCTTTCTTCCCATCATGATTTATATGTGTAGAGGGTGTTATAGAATTAAAATTTTAGAGTTGGATCTTATTAGACAGCTATGACTGACAAGAAGAAGAAAGTAAAAAAGGTACCCTAGTATGCCCTTTGGTTTACATCAGGAAGAGACAGCATTAGCAAAGCAGTGGAGACTACTGACTGGAAAAGTTTTCAAGCCAGGCATAAAATAATGCTTGAAGAGAGTTTTTTTTTTTTTTTTTTTTTTTTTTTTTTTTTTTTTGCAGTACCGGGGATTGAACTCAGGGGCATTCTACCTCCGAGCTATACCCCCATCCCTATTGTTTATTCTTTATTTTGAAACCGAGTCTCACTAAGTTGCAGAGTGCCTCACTAGGTAGCTGAGGCTGGCCGCGATTCCAGATCCTCTGGTCTCAGCCTCCCGAATGCTGGGATTACAAGTGTGCGCCACCACGCCCGGCTCTGAAGAGAGTTCTGATGAAGAAGGAATGCTGTTGCCTGCGATGCCAGTCCTTGTTAGTGTTGCTTCCCTTGCCTCACAGCTGCCATGTCATTGTGCTGCCACTGTCTTTTCATTGTTTGTAGCTCAATGGAGTGTGGAGGTTACAGAAAATATGAAATGGAGCTACAAGATCACTTTTTCCTTTTTTTTAAATATACTTTTATTGGTGCATTCTTGCCGGGGTCCAGCCCTCGAGGCAGTGGGGTCGGGGGGTCCCTTGACAGGTGTGGAATGAGACGAGGTTACGAGAATATGCTCACACCAAATGCAGTGAAGAAGCATATCTGTTTTATTCTTTGTTGCTGTTTTATACTATTTTTTTTTGCAATGAGATATATAGAACAGGAATTTTTACAGACTTGTTTTTCCAAATGTTATCCTCAACCAGTTAAGGTTACAACATGTATATAAAAGTTCTTTTTCCATTAGTTAAAATCTTTACAATTTTGTTTACCCTCTTTAAACATGTTCTGTCTTATCTCAGGTAGTTAGAGGAAGACCAGGTGGTAGTGTGCAAAAGACTATTTGTAGTAGCTATTTAGATAAACTTGCAAAACCTGTTTTTTAGACTAATGCTTGTAAAAGGTTAATGCATTGGGTTGTCTTGAGGCACTGCTTTTTTTTTTTTTTTTTTTTCAGCTAAGAGATCAGTATCTGTCAGGCCACATGTTTCTAAGAAGTTTTCTTTTATAATTAATATAAAAGCAAAATCCAAAGCACCCCAAATTTCCAGAATATAATAATGCAAAGTGGGATATGCCATGCATTCCTTCTTTTGGAATCATCTGCCTTACAGGACTCCAGCAGACTGAGCCTTGCTCAAGATCCAGCTATTAACGAGCTGTGGCACATTGTAATTATACATCATAATGAGGTTCGGAGTGATAGAAACAGAATCACACAGCAGTTGGCATATTTCCCTCTAGGATCCTCCCTGTTCCCTCCCTCTCCCCTACATGTTATTGAGATGAATATTGATAGTTTCACATATATACATTACATTATTTGAACTCTTTCTTTCATCAAATCTCCTCCACTCACCTCCCTCCCTCCATTAATCCCTTTTCTCTATTTTACTGGACTCCTCATTTATCTAAAGTCTCTTGTTTCTCAATTTCTTTCTAACTTCCACATATCAGAAAGAACATACAATCCTTCACTTTCTTAGACTGGCTAATTTCATTTAGGATAATAATCTCTAGTTTCATCCATTTTCCTGCAAATGACATTATTTCGTTCTTCTTTATGGCTAAATTCCATTTTGTGTAGATACCACAGTTTTGTAATCCATTCGTGACTGGTTCGAGAGTTTGGCTATTGTGAATTGTGCTTCTATAAACATAGACGTGCATATATTACTATAATATTCTGACTTCATTTCCTTTGGAAAGATACCCAGGAGTGGTACAGCTAGGTTATATGATTGTTCTATTTCCAGTGTTCTGAGGAATGTCTACATTTTGTCTCATCAGATTTTAATAGTACTTAGCTGAGAAATCAAATTTAGAAGATATGAAATCCCCTTATTTTTATAATTAAACCACAAAACCTTTGAGGCATATTGGAAGAAAATTTTTCTTAACAATAATTTCCAGACTAATGATTGTTCCTAATTTGCAATATGTTCACACACACCCTCAGGCAAAAATGTCCTTAGTGGCTTGGAATACTTTTCCCAAGTAAGAATGTAAGAGTAATTAAAATTTAGACCTTCTTAAACACATTCATATATATTTTCATATTTTGCTTCTCACAATCCACCTTATGTTGTAAGTAAAAACCTTCCCTGTTTTATAGGTAGAATAAATGAATTCTCTAAAAGTTTAGTTATCATGCTTAAAGTCAAACAACTGTTTAGCATCAATATCAAGAGTAAAACTATGTTATTATTTTTATAATGACTGATGCAGCAAAATGAAATGACTGTTGTAAGGCAGAGAAAGCAACAACAATAACAACAACAAACTATGAGTTGCCTCTCAGGCAACAGAATCTTCCTTCTTAGTTCCTTGTTCTACGTACCACATGTATGTTTGATTTCTAGCTTGACTGCAGAACCTGATTTACTGTATCTGAAATATATTCTTGGGAGTAAATATTAGCTTCTCATTATTCCTTTGGAAAGCGCAGTCCAAGATGAAACTCGTAATCCTAAATGTCATGAACAGGTTGTTCCTTCATGCTCGAAAGCAAACGCCTTCCTCTTTTTACTGACTTTGTGGTGAATGAGAAAGTCTTCAGTCATAGGATGGCTCAGGATGCCGTAGATATTTGTGTGCAAGGACTCCTCTGCCTCTGAGTTTTCAGGGGTTCCTCTGCCTCTGAACTTGCAGAAGACTCACATACAGAGTGAGTAGCAGGTTTGGTAACAGGCCAGAACTGAATTCAGACTCACTGAATTTCAGTTCAGTAAGTTCAATTTTCCTACTTGTTAACTGGGAGGCTTTAAATACTACTTCTAAGAGTTCTAATTTTCCCTCTCCCTCCTCTCTCTCTCTCTCTCTCTCTCTCTCTCTCTCTCTCTCTCTCTCTCTTTCCCTCTCTTCCCCTCCTTCCCCCTCTCCCTTCCTCCCATATATTTTTTTTTTATGTATTCAGTGTTAGAATGTTACCAGCACTGTTAAAATGATTAAGAACTTGAAACAGTCAAGTTTCAAGATGTTTGCATTATGTTGGATGAAAATACATAATGAGCAAATATATTATATGCCAGGTGATGATTAGTGCGCTGAAGGAAAATAAGTGTAAAAATATAAATAGAAAGTGTCAGAGAGGAATTCTATTTTAGGTAGCATGATCACAGAAGGCTTCTCTGCTACAGTTACATCTGAGTTACAATTAAAAATGTAATAGAAAGAACCACAGTATATCTGGTTCCTTTAGGTAATCTTATTGAAAAAACTTGTTTCCCGTACATGGTTATTATATAACATATGCTCTTGAACTAGTTGATAAGTCTGCCCCGAACATCACACCTTTTAGAGTACAGTACTAAATGGAGAACACATGTGTGCATGTCGTGCCCTCTCTGTTAAGCTTGGAGAATATGTTTATCAACTAGGCCAAGGGCATTATGAAAAGTTTCACTACAAAGAAGTGTTATACAGGTATTACAATATAAAATTTAAAAAGTATGGTAGCAGAATATATACCATCTTTTATTTTTTAAGTAGTGAATCGTTTAGTAGACTAGGTAGAAAGAAAACTTTCAGTGAATGCAGTAATAAATGCATAGGAAGTACCAATGTGCCCTAGTTTGGAATTATCCTGCATATGTGATTTGTTGGACTAATGTTCATTATGCAGTTTTTTAAGATCATGCTGCTGGTGACAAATTACAGAATTCATTATTCTGACCTATTTAAAATAGTGGTATTGATTTTATGTGAATGCTAGCAATTAGGTGGAAAGAAGTTATACTTCCAAATAGGTTTGGAAATATTTTTATCAACAATATCAGTAGATTGTATCTCAATCACTCATTTGTCTGAGAATAGTAGGAGCAAATTATTTTATTCCTTACGAAGCTTTTTGAGAAATATATAAATTTTCCAAGGCTTCTTTATATAGCATTAATAAAGGAAAGATTGAGAGATTATTTTTCACATTAATATCTACAGTAATATCTAAATTAATATAATATTAATATTTTATTGTATAAACTCAAAAACTAATACAAAAGTGTGACTCTTCCTAAGGTTAGTGTTCTCCATGAAGACTCAACTCCATTAAATTGTGCTTAGACCATTGTATAAGCTTGACAAATATTTATTGAATGGGAAAAATTTAGTGGAAATAAATGCTCAGAATAATTACCATAAGCATTAATTTGATTGTTTCATGTATTTTCAGATGTCAAAGGAAACGTAGTCACCAGTGTCCTAAAATGATAATTTGGGGCTAAACATGCACCGAGGTTTTGCACATTTTAATACACTTGACTTTCAATATTGAAGGAAAATAATGTCCCCTCTTAAATGAAATAATGTTTCCAATTTTGAGGGGACTGATATTCATGAAAAAAACATTTCCAAGTCAATAATGCTGTATGAGAGCAACTTGCTTTTACAGCTGTCTTCCATATAAGGTCATGAGGTCAATAAAGGCAGAAACCAACTTGTGTTTGTCTCTGTATCTTAAGTCTCTGAACAAAGAAGGAACTAAACATAGTTCTGTTGAATGTCAAATTAATAAAGTGTGAATGAAAGATAATACATTTGGGTTCTGTTGTCTATACCTCAATGCCCACTTAACTTTCTTACAAATATATCCATTAGTACAACAGCAGGCTAATGTCCTGGACATAGTATATGGATATGCTTGCTAAGTGGTACTTGTGAGGTTCAGCGCCACAATTGTGGTCAGCAGCAATCCAAGCAAGCAATTAATTATGCTGTGATGGACTCTAAAAACTTCCAGTGTAAACTTTTCTCATCCTAACAAATTTATGATGTTAGTTTTGTTATTTTATAATTCATTGACACCAATTAAGTTTTTTTCTTGCTTTTAATTTTTTTAATTGGTACACTGTAATCATACATCTTTGTTAGGTACAAGCTTCTAATGGCATACATGCACACATTTCTCATTTAACTCTTCCCCAATTCCCACCCCACTCCCTCCTCCTCTCTCCTTCTCAAGTTCAGTTTAGTGATTGACTTTGATATGTTCATGAAAGTACATCATGCTCGTTAGGGTGTCTCCCTTCCCCCCATCACCTTCCATTAAGTCAAATTCTTTGAGAAGGTTTCTCCTTCTTCATCTGAAGTCCCGCTTATGTCCCCTTTTCTCCCTAGCTTCCACATATTAGGGAGAATCTTGAAGAATAGGCTTGAGTTTATTTATCTTTTATTTTTCTTTATGCTTAAAATGACTCTTTAAAAGTACTTACCACAGTATGTTATTTGAAAGTTAAGTTTGAGAAACACTGAACAGTCTATCCCTCTATTAGGTAGTCACAGAGCATTTCCCCGTATTAAAGGCTCTAAGAGATTGTTAAGCATAGAACTCTGATTTACTATGTTGACACACACATTTCTCTTTCATTTAGTTATTCATTTACCAATCATGTATTAAGCACCTATGTATCATTACACAAGGAGGAGAATGTAGAGTATGTATGGTAGTGAATGAGATAGACATGGTTTCTGTCTTAATAGGACTTATAACCTAGAAAGGAATGGGTATCCTTTGGAAAACATTGTACTTATGTATTTAATTGGTGCATTGTATTATACACTTTGATGAAGTTCAGGGTGATGGAGGCATACATATACACAGCACTCATTGAGCCTTCCCCCAGTTCTCACCCTATTCCCTTCTCCTTCCCTTTTTCCTTTATTCAGCATACTGACTAACTTTAATAAGTTTGTTTATGTATATCATGTCCATTGAGGTGTTTCCTTATCCCCCCTCTCATCTCCCTTCTTCACTCATCTAATGTTTCTCCTTTTTCTGGAGTCCCTCATAGCCATAAAGAATGAAATTATGTCATTTTCAGGGAAATGCTAAGTGAGATTCATCAGTCACAAAAAGTGAAAACTTGTATGTTCTCCTTAATATGTTGAAACTAGGGAGAAAACAGGACATAGGTGGAACACATTTTTTAAAATATACTCTTCACATATCTCAAGAGATCCTCATGGGTATCTTTTAGACTTGTTTTTAATGAATATAGTAACTTTATCTAATTTAACTTTGTCTCTACCTGAATAATTCTTGTTAAAAGAGCAAATTATAATATTATGATTATAGTTTACATCCCCTGATTTTCTCAACATCAAGAAAACTACTTTAGATACCAGTACTGAATTGGTAAGCTTTTAATACTTGGATATACTTAGCTATTCATAGCACATACTTGGCACAGTCTATATCATTAATGTAACTTTCAATCTAAGAATTTATGATATGATGCAAATAAGTAAGAGGACATAAATAAAATGTGCCTTAAAATCTGAAACAAGAATAACAACAAATTCAGGCAGAGCAGTTAGATAAAATGGAATTTGAAAATTATGATCAGTTGAGCACTGTCAAAAATCCATGGTTACCAAACTAAGAATATAATCAGAGTTGTATAGAATAGAAAACAGTGAGAAAAACCCTGGTCATCACAATTATCAGGTCATAAGTAATGAGAAACTACACTGTAAATTGAGCATAAACTAAGAGTAATGGATGGAAGACCACCCAGATGGAGTTGAGATTGTCATCAATTTACCAAGATGGCAGGCCTTGTAAACAGTTCCCTGGTAATGACTGATTGAGAATAATAGCTTAAAATAGGAGTTTTCCCCATGTAAAGTAATTACTTTATTACATTTAGTATAATTTTTTGTCTTTCCAACTATCATTACAGTGCTTTTCTGTCTCCTCCCCCTCACTTTCAAATAATTATTAAAACCATAACCCAGGTTTTGCAAGCTTCCTCCCTTTTTTCCTCTCAGCGATGAGCTTTACTATATGGGGAATATGAAGGTTGCTCTTCACTGTATTTCCCTCATAGGTCCTCTCTGGGTGGGCAGGCTTCTGTATGACCAGGAGCAAGGACATGAGCTACATTCTGTTATAAGAGTTTTTTAGGTTCGGGAACCAGCAACTATGAAGTGGAATTGTTCTCACCTTCCTTCATCATGATGCACCATCAATGTCAATTAGACTAACAAAGCTACTGGTGATGAGTACAGAAAGTTTTGTGACTGAAGAATTAAAGGAAAAAATGTAAATAGAATAAGGATTGACATGTAGCACATGGAAACTTCAGCTGATTGGAATTCTACTTCCAACTCTCATGAAATACTTTGAGTTAGACTCATGAAGTACATGGAGAGCTTTGAGATGACATACACGAATTTAAAAATGCCAACAATTTATTTAAAGATATCAAAGAAATGTGAAGGCAAATACTTGTAAATGGGGGGAAAATGGCCATTTTGCAGTCTTTTTCATTCTGAGAATCTGCTGATTTGAAGATTAGATCAGAAAGTTGAGAATCCGGGTTTTTCTTGGGCAGAAGGACATTATTGTAGACCAGAAAAAGTGAAGAATTGCTGGAGATCTCACAGAGCTGAGGCTACACAAAGAGTGGTTTAAGGGTTGAGAAAAGACAGATTAGGAGTTAAGCGTGACACACAGCCAGATTTCCTCAGATATACTAGCTTTTAATATGAAGAATATAGGAATTTAAGAAACAAAAATGGCATGACAAAGGCAAAAGCAAGCAAAACAGTTTTCATTAGCCTTTCTATTCTGAGTAGATGAGATTCAATATTATTAAACTATCAAGGCAAAAGACCCAGGTAAACATCCAGCCCTTCATTTGGAATTCATAGAGAACCCATGAGTGGGACACACATGAAATCTTTAAAAATTTCAAGCTTAATTGAGTTTAGTTACATTTGAATAAAATAATTAATCCCCTACTCTATTTTTCTAGCTGAAGAGGGTAAACTATTTTTGGATCTGGGTAGAACTTGTATGATTTTTAATACACAATGTAGGGAATTCGCCAAGAGATCAAAAATAGACAATAGCTATAGATCCACATATAACTGAGAAACTGCAGTAGCAATAACTATAATGTAATTATGATGAATAGTTTCAAGGAAACAAATGAAATTGTATAGAAATTCAGCTTTTTGGAATCCATAAAAATTGACTCAAAATTATAAAATTGAAAAGTATAACTTAAGTTAGGAAATCAACAGATGAGTTTAACAGTGTCAGCTATAGCAGAAGAAAGGATTAGTGAATTAGAATGTGGATCAATAAATAACAAATATCCAAAGTAAAGGCAGATAGTAGAGAAGAGAAAATAACTCATGGTAGGCACAGTACCCATTGCATAGGATAACTGGAGTTCAAGGAGAAGAGAAAAATAATAGTACAGAAGAAATATTTGAAGTTGTTCCAAAATTGATGGAAAACATGAAATCTAAAGTCAAAAATTGTGTGAACTACAAAGAAGATACTAAGAAGTCTCTGGTAAATCCATTATAGGCAAACTTCTGAAAATTCAAGGTAGTGAAAAAAAAATCTTGAAAGCAGCAACATCCACCACACAAAAGGTCACGATAACTTTAAAAAGTACCAATGAAACTAACAGCAAAAATTTCAACTAAAAAGCAATGAAAATCAGATTTCATAGAAAGATAACTTGAAATTGTTGAAAGAAACTGACACCAAAGCTTGAAATGGTGGTGCATGCTTATAATCCCAGTACTTGGGAGGCTGAGACAGGAGGATCACAGGCTTGAGATCAGCATCAGCAACTTAGTGAGACTTTGTTTCAAAATTAAAAAATAAAAAAGATTGAGGGTGTAACTCAGAGTGGTAGAATTCCCCGGGTTCAATCCCAGTACCAAAAATGGAAGGAAGAAAGGAGGAAGGAAGGAAGGAAGGAAAGAAAGAAGGAAGGAAGGAAGGAAGGAAGGAAGGAAGGAAGGAAGGAAGGAAGGAAAGAAGGAAGGAAGATAGCAAACTAGAATTATTTTTATATTCTAACAAAATAGTATTAAATTACCATAAAACAAAGCAAATAAGAATACTTTCTGATAAACCAAAACCATGATAATTCTTCACTGGTGGATGAGCACTAAAACAAAACCCAAATCATGTTCTTCAGGCAGAAGTAAAATGATCAGACAGCAACACAGAAATGCAGAAAGGCATGAAGATCAATAAAAAGGGAAAAATGTAGCATATTTAAATGCATATTTACTGTAAACAAAATTAATAATAATGTTATTGAATATTAAATACATCTATAATTAAATATATATAATTGTAAAACATAAAAGATCAATAAGACTAGTTTTCTAAGTTCATAGTACTGTAGGTGAAATGTTAAAAGTAATACTTTAAAATACACTGAAATAACTCAAGGGTGCATGCTTGAATATCTAGAAAAACACTAAAGAAATAGTAAGATACTCTAGAAGTGATAGAGGAAAATATTAAATAATAAAAATGTTTACTCTAAAGAGGGTACGAAGGAAGAGGAAATGAAATATTAAGGAAACAAATAGTAAAATTGTAGCTATATACCTAAATATTTCATTAAATCAATTAAAAGTAAATTGAATATGTACTCTGATTAAAAGATTGTGCAGGCATGCCTTAAATAGAATTTAGTTTAAAAATATAGAAAAATACCATGAAACCTGAACCAAAAGAAAGTATAATTTTACTATCAGACAAATTATATTTTAAGTCAAGAAACTTTGTTAGAAATAGAGGGGAAACTGGGTGTGGTGGTACACACTTGTAATCCCAGTACTTGTGAGGCTAAAACAGGAGGATGCAGGTTCGCTGCCAGCCTCAGCTACTTCGTGAGGCCCTCCAAAACTTAGTGAGACCCTGTTTCAAAAATAAAGAATAAAAATAAGGCTGGGTCTGTAGCTCAGAGGTAGAATGCCCCTGGGTTCAATCTCTAGTACAGAAAAAAAAAAAAAGAAAGAAATAGAGGGAAGTCAGACATGGTGGTGCATGCCTGAAATCTCAGTACTTGGGAGGCTGGGAGAGGAGGCTCAAGGACAGCCTCAGCAATATAGCAAGCTATTTCAAAACAACACAAAAATTAAAGGAGTAAGAGTTCAATTCCTAGTACCATGAAAAAAGAAAAAGGAGGGGAGGAGGAGAGAGGAATATTTTGTAATGATAAAGGAGTCTATTATTAGGGAATATATCAAAACTTGGATCAATAACACAACATAAAATGTACAATGTAAAATTTGATGTTATCTTAGGAAGGAGATACAGGCAAATTACAATCATATAGTTGATATTAGTGAAACTTTCTCAATAATAAAAAAGATCTATCCCCAGTTTTCTGAAGAATCTCCACACTGATCTCAATAACTGCTGGACTAATGTGCAATCCCACCAACAGTGTAGAAGAGTTCCTATTTCCCCACATCCCCACCAGCATTTATTGTTTGACTTCTTGATGAATGTCATTCTAATTGGGGTTAGATGGAATCTCAGTGTAGTTTTAATTTGCATCTCCCTGATTGCTAATGATGTTGAACATTTTTTCATGTAGTATTGGTCATTTGTATTACTTCTTTTGCGAAGTGTCTATTTAGTTCAATTGCCCCTTGCTTGATTGAGTTATTAGTTTTTTGTGTGTGTGTTAAGTTTTTAAAGTAATTTTTTCCAGCTATACCACTCCTAAGTATCTTTCCAGAGGGACTGAAATCAGAATATTATAGCCAAATTATGGAACCAACCCAGGTGTCCATCAACAGATGAATGAATCACAAAATTATGGAATATACACTCAATAGAATTCTACTCAGCAATGAGAAGAACAAAATTATGTCATTTGCAGGAAAATGGACAGACCTGGAGAACACTATGTTAAGTGAGATTAGCCAGTCAGGGACTTTAGATAATGGAAGAGAAACTGCAGTGGAGCCAGGGAGGTGGTTTAGGAGAGGTGGGGAGAGGGAAGGATCCTTAATGAAGGAAACACTTCCACTGACACTATGTAAATATGTAAGAACACCAATGTCAATCTCAATATCCTGTATGGGGAAAGAAGGGAGTGGAAAGGGAGCCAGGGGGGAAAGACCACCAAAGACTGGGTGCATATATGTCACTATCACTATCAACTACATTATGATGTAAGACTATAATGCACTAATAAAAGTACAAAAAATAATATAACAAGCAAATAAACTCATTAAAGATGCAGTAGGTAAGGACAACATAGTCAATACATGTGACCTAAGGTGGTGGTTCATATAGAGCATGCTGCTCTTGAGAAAATTCCTCCATCCCCACATGGTTTTTCTTTGTCTCACATAGAAATCATCTCTCTGAAAGACTTTACCCCTTTCTTTGGAGAATACCAATCCTTCTAAAGAAGGCCTTCTCATTTATATTCCTTTCCTGAGTCTCCAGGAAGTACCAGGTGGCATGCATGCAGGTGATTAGTGTTTTCAAGCCAGAAGCAAATGATGGAACCGTGTTCCAAAGGAAAAGCTAATCAATGTCTTCTCAGTTAAGGTCTATCTTCCCATCACTGACAGCTGTGGACTGCCATTTTCTTTGCTAATGGCATATTTAATGAGACATATCTCTTATAAACAAATATTCTGTCAATTAAAGGAAGACTAGACATACAAGAATGAGCCCATACCCTAATTTTCAGTAGGCTTATACCCTCATAATTGTGCTATAAAGTAGGCTTTCTTCCTCTATCAGCCTAGCAATAACAAATAAATAAACAACAAAAAAATGACATCCTAGCTCTCAATGGCTACCTCTACTAGTACTCTAGGAATGGCACAGGTATTAATCACCTAGATCTTCCTCCAATAAAAGAAAGTAAAAGGAGTTCAGTCTCCTCTGGGAAGGTAAGGCTTCATTCTTCTCCCAAGAGAAAGAAGAGCGAGGAGAATGGGCAACTTTCCAACTGAATGAACCTCTCAGTGATACTCTGAAAGTGTTGAAACATATCCAGATGACATACAAAAAAGATTTTCCTATCAGAGAAGAAATACTTGGTTAAGTCTAACCAAAACAATAATTTTAACTGTGAATGCCTAGAATAGATTAAAAAATTAAAATACAAAAGTAAAAAAAAATATCTCGGCAAAAAAAAGAATAAACTGACAGTTTATATAATTTATTACTACTTTCATACAGATTGACAATATTCAAAAATAATAACTAAAATGGATGCAGTATTTGAACTGTACCAAGTATTTTTCTAAGCACTGAACAAATATTTACTGTTTTCAATCTACCATGACTCTTATTTCAGACAAAATTGGCACCAGGAGAAGATAAATAACTTGCCAAGAGCCATAGTACCAGTAAGTATAAGGAAGAATTTGGACCTAGGAAGCTTGGTTTTGGAGGTTACAGCCTTAATCACTTCTAAATTCCAATGCAAAGGAAAAGTTGCAGTAAGATTTTTGTCAACCTATTCAATTTATTACACATTATTCTTTCTTCCTTTTTACTTTGAACAAAATGTAAAGATTTTCTTTAAGACCTTCCAAAGGAATATGTCTGTGCCCCACCTCCAGGTAGATAGCTCTCCACCAAGATGTAGAACTGAAACCAGAACCCAGATTTCCTGACCCCATACAAGTCTCTTTCTCTATCATGCCACATGATTGCAACTCTAATTTTTTCCATCTGGCATGATTATTTCTGAAGTTATTGTTCACATTCTCACCTGTGTGTTTCACAGACATTGGTTTTATTGCATAGTTACACAGAAGAGCTCCATTCATTACCGCATTTTAGAAACAGGTTTACTGTCACTTATAGCAATTTGCATTGAATTACTCAAAACATTAAAAACATACATTTCAACTGATTTGTGACAGTCATATTGAAGACAAAAACCCTATGTTTGTAGCCTTAAAGCCACCACGGAATAAATGATATAATCTGGCATTTGCTAAGATTCTACTCTGCTTATGGCCTCCATCTTTTCTGTTAGAGAACACTTAATAGTGGAAAAATTCATTGTCTCTTCTGTACTGTCTTGCTTTCATTTCTTTTACCTTACAGACTTCATTTATGACCTAGACATAATAATAATTAATATTTCCCCTAGAAAGGTATATTATAGTAATATTATGAATTTAATACTGGACCAAATATTTGTTAATGCCTACAGACAGATGCCTGCCCAATATTGGAAATTAGTTTGTTAAATATGAGGTCATGAGACTTTTTTATTGGCTCTTGTAGTTGGAAAATAATAGAATAGTTTCAATAGCGAAATAAATCTCAGGTGGGAAGGCAGTTTACAATGCAACTTTAAAAAAATCATTCAAAATTACACTTTAAAGAATGATGAAATACAGAAATTATTCAGCCCTGTCTGCAAAACTTTTGCTGGTATGTTAAACATTTAAAGTAATAACAACAGCTATACTTTGGCATAAATTTACAGAACAAAAGAAAGTGAGCTTTTACTTCTGAGTGGGTATATTTCTAGATAGAAGATTTGTAGTAAATCCCAACATAATTGCAGTTTGGGCTTAAAATGTTTCACCATGGATGTGGTGCTTATGTCTGAAAGGTTAGAATGGCATTTCCTAAGATAAACACTGCCTATTCTATACCCTAATCACAACAAAAGATCTTCAGTAACAGATCCAGGGTGGGTGTTAGTATGCTTCATTTTTAATGCTGATTGAGTTATGCTTTGGCTTCTAAAAGACTATTCTATTTCCTTGCTTCCCCCATCCCCTTTACAATTACATACACTTTACAATTGAAGATAGAAAAATGATACTCCTTCAAGTGCTTTCTTAGCATGTGGTTCCCATAAAGGAATGATTTGGTTTAAGGCCTATGGTTTGAATGCAAATGAGAATTGTCAGTAGTCTTGAAAATCCAAAATATTCAGAACAAGAAAATAGTATAAAAGATAGAACCATTTCTTAGAAGTAGGTCATAAAAAATGTTCTTGAGTGAAGGAGAGTTTTAGAATATCAGGTTCTCAGAAGTATTTAAGTTCATTATGCATTAATTTTTATCTTGAAAAAATAGTGTGACTATTTCATGTGAGGGGGGATGAACATGAAATTAGACTGATGACTAATTGTTAAAATATTAATACAGAAATTATTTCTAATGTACTATTTTATCCTGAATGCCCAGCAAGGAATCTGTTAAATAAGCAAATACAATTAATATTTTAATTGAAGGCATGAGAACTGTGTAAGAAAAATTTGGACACTCTATTATAGGCACCAGAGAACCTAGAGAGGTTTTTAAAAAATGCATACTCTAAAAGGAAATTATGTAGGGCATTAGAAGTCTGAAGTATGTGTTTAATGAAGTATTATTTACTTACCTAGAAATATTTTGTCCAGAAAAAAGAAAGATTTAGATAGCTATAATTAGCCTGCAAATAAATGCAACTTTACTATAAGAAACAAGGAATAAACATCTGGAATTCCAAATAAAAGAATCAAAGCCAAAATGTAAAAGTTTATGGGAGAGCAATGGAGCTCAAAATCATATCAAATTAGAGCTGCCCAACACTGAAACAGGCTGCATATTGGATGTGGGTACTATATCACTACAAATATTCAAGCACACATGAAAGTGTGGGAACCACACTGAATCCCTAGCATCTATCACCATCTCTATCACATGGTCAGATTCAATACATGTTTATGGAATGAGTATAACACAGGCTCAGAGGAAATCTCACAGGGTTATTACAGTCCTGCTCATTTCTCCAAGTTTAACATACACGTCTATTGTGTTTGCAGAAGCCTCACCTGCTCCCTGTAATTTAAAATCAATAGGAAGTATATTAAACTTAAGAATTTAACTGAACTAAGGTACATTTTTGTCCCCAGATAGCCAAGATGAATGAAAATTATGTGTAAAGGAAACTAGAGTTTTAGAAAAATTAGTTTTATTATTACAGACCATTGTACTTTTACTTCCTAAGTGTCCCTCATTTGTCACATGGAAGCCTATCTTAAAGTGTTTAATATATTTTCATGAATGATTTAACTTTGCAAATAGCTTTGGTAAATATTTGATATGCTGTTATTAAATTTTCTTTTGCTGACCTAACCTTTTGACAGTTATTTTACTTTGGCCTGATATTGTTGGATTTAAGTCATTTCCACATTTGGATAGTCATTCCAAAGAAAGGTTTGATAGAAAATGTATGTTTATACCTTCTTATGAAAGGTTATCTATCCTAGAAACTTACATTTTTCTAGATAAAGTAAGTCCAAATGGCAGGCTACTATTCTGCCGCTATTCTGCTGCAATAATAGGATCAACTTAAACAGATCAAGGGAAAAAGAGTGTCAGAAGCACAAAGAGATATTTTGTACAATATACCCTAACCTTGCCAGAGAGATATGATCTTTTCTTTTGTTCCCTAAGAGACCAAATAACACAGGCAAGGTTTTGACTGATAGCAAAAAAAAAAAAAAAAAAAAAAAGGAAGTTGAGAAATTCTCACAAGATTTCATTATAAATTATATTTCAAAGTAGATTTAGTAGACTTAATATAATTTAGTACAAACTAGTGGATCCAATACATCCCACTAAAATCACCAAAAAAGATAAGTAAAAATACTTGAGGGAATCATAATGATCTTGTTGAGAATAGGGAGGTAGAGGCAAGTTGAAAATTCTGAAGAAATCTTCGAAAAAATACTGGATGAAATTAGTTGAGGCAGAAAATAATGAAGTAGCAAGTATAGGGATAGAAGCTACTTTTTCAAGTTATCATGTTCACATACTTTAATGAAACTAAACTATTTTATTTTTTATTGGTGCATTGTAATCATACATCTTTGTTAGGTTCAAGTTGTTAAAGGCATACATGCACACATTTCTCATTTAACCCTTTCCAATTCCTGCCTCACTCCCCCTCTCCCCCTCCCTCCTTCTCAAGTTCAGTTTAGTAATCCACTTTGATACATTTGTGAAAAGTACATCATGTACATTAGGTTGTTTCCCTCTCCATCTCCCTATTACCTTCAGTTAAGTCACCTTCTTTGCTCATCTAAGATTTCTCCTTCATCCAGAGTCCCTCTTATATCCCACTCTCCCTAACTTCCACATATTAGAGAAAGCATTTTTTACTTTTTGTAATTAACTAATCTTGCTTAACATAATGTTTTCTAGTTCCATCCATTTACCTGCAAATGACATGATTTTGTTCTTCTTTATGGCTGAGTAAAACTCCATTGTGTATATATCCCATAGTTTTGTAATATGTTCATCTGTTGATGGACATCTTGGCTGGTTCCATAGTTTGACAATTGCGAATTGTGCGGCTATAAACATAGATACACATGCATCGGTCTGATAGTTTGGTTTCCATTCTTTTGGATAGACACCTAGAAGTGGTATTGCTGGATCATATGGTAGGTTCATCCCCATTCATCTGAGGATCCTCCATACTTTTTTCCAAAGTGGTTGCACTAATCTGCAATCCCACCAAGAATGTATTAGGGTTCCCACTTCTCCATACCCGCACCAGCATTTGTTGTTGTTTGAGTGTTTGATAATTGCCATTCTAATTGGTGTCAGGTGAACTCTCAAGGTAGTTTTGATTTGCATCTCTCTGATTGCTATTGATGTTGAACATTTCCTCATACATTTATTGACCATTTGTATTTCTTTTTTTGTGAAGTTTCTATTTAGATCTCTTGCTCATTTTTTGATTGGGTTATTTGTTTTCTTAACTGTGAATTTATTGAGTTCTCTGTATATTCTAGATATTAGTCCTCTATCAGAGGAATGGCTGGCAGAAATTTTCTCCCACTCCGTGGGCTCTCTGTTGAGGTTCTTGATAATGTTCTTTGCTGCACAGAATTTTATTTTTAAAAAATAATATGTGGGATACTGAGGGATTTTAGATGAAAATAATTTTATAAAATATTTTATATATATTTCCATTTCCTTTTACAGTATAATATGTATATATTCTTAACACACATTTTCAGAAGTTATAAATAGAATATTTATGTTATAGTTGACTGTGTTCAAAGGGCTTTAAAAGACATTTTGATGGACATATAATAACTATGTGATGCATTCATTATTAATACTCTTCAAATAATAGTAAAACAATAAGAAAACCTTACATATTGTGTCAATAAGTGGTAGGGCCAAGATTCAACCTATAAATTTAGGGGATGGTAATGCCTGACTACTCCTCAGTACCTGTTGTTTTACAGTAAAAAGATGCAGTTCAATTCTGTACTCCACACGTAATTGCCACCAAATTCCTTTAGATGCCATTTGATTGTAGAGTGATAATAACAAAAGCATTTAGGCTTATGAATAGTTCAGAATGCTACTGGAAGTATGTTAATTGCATTAGATTATTTAATTCTTTCTCAATTACTATGAGATAGGTAGTTATTGTTTCCATTTACTAATGAGTGTGACTGAGGCTTAGAGTGGGTAAATACTTTGTTTAGTGTCTTGTACCTAGTCAGTGCAGAACGTAGATCTAAATCACAAATTCTTTCAAAATCCCAAATCTATTTAATTGAACACTAAATTATTCAGTTTTTCATAAAAAGTGTTTTTCACCATTTATTATGTGCTAGATATATGCTAACATCTTTACATTTATTATTCCATTTAATATTTACAACCACAACTAAGAGGTAAGTCCTTCTATTATCCTTGATTTGCAAAGAGGTGTTAGATTTTTTTTTCAATGTTACACAGTTGGTTAGTGGCAGAGATGGGTGCTAAAATCCAAGTAACTATGATTTCTGAGGCTAAAATTTTAATCTCTGTGCTATATATCTTTTAAGTAACTTGGCTGAATCTACTGAGCTACTAAGAAGTAGAATAGAGAGAAGTATTTTGATGCCATTAATAATATAATTAGGCAAGATGATAAAGTGGGAAGAAAGGGCATAGATGTTAAGCATCAGGTAGATTCATGGTCTAATTCTCATTTTTCACATACTGACTGCCTGACTTTAATCATTCACTATTTTCTCTGTGTTTGGTTCTCTTCTTAAATGAGCATAATAACCACCATCTGACAAGAATATCTGGAAACTAGAAATTATGTACATAATATTTGTTTCAGCCAGGCATGGTAATCCCTGTATTTGGAAGGCTGAGACAGGAGGATCACAGGTTCAAATACAGCCTCAGCAAGTAGTGAGATTTTCTCCAACCTAGGGAGACCCTGTTTCCAAATAAGCAATAAAATCAGACTGGGAGTGTAGTTAGAAGGTAGAATGCCTCTGGGTTCAATCCTCAGTAACACACACACACACACACACAAATGTCGCATGTGGTAGAGACCAGTAAATGTAAATGGGACCAATTTTGATTGCATTTTCATGTATCATCCTTTAGCTATACTAGAGTATAGTTATTTACAGAATGTTTAAAATGAGTTTGCACTACACATACAATGCTCATCATTTACATTACGCAATATAAATTAAAGTGTAATTAACTGGTTCATGGTATAGTGATATAGTTCCTATAAAGTACACAATGAATGACCATATTAAAAAACAAAGATGTTTAAATGAATGACACTATATATATATATATATATGTAGAATTCTTCAGATATGGGGTGTGGCATGTGTGGGTGTGTGTGTTTCATAATCAGGGCACCAGCTAGCCTATCTTTGGCAACAATTAGTAGCTTCTATGGGCAGATGCAACCCTAAGACTATAAGTCTCTTTAAGAAGATGGAAACATTGAATAGAAAACTGCCTTCTCTCTTCTTGATAAGGGGAATCTGGCATCAGGACTGTATGTCAAACCTCTTTGTTCTCTTGTATGGTGCCTTAATACAACACACAAACTTCCCAGCTTTCTGTGGTTGCTCTGCTCAAATAACCCCAAAGATTAAAAATCTTTAGTGCAGTGGTTTATAACCCAAATTCAGAGATATTTAACTCCTTGACAAGAGTCAAACAGCTAATAACAAAGCTCACCCTCAGTATAGGTCCTCCACTGGCAAAACCAATGGTCCTGCCACAGAAACTGCCTTCTCATCAGACTGGGTCAAGCTTGCTACAGAGAATCCAATATTCAATACCCTACACAGTTATGATGCAAAAATAATAATCAGGATCTTTAAATCTCTCCTTATTAAATAAGATGTCTTACATCATGTTTGGGATTTACTAAAAACCTAGCTTAATAATATTGTGGCCTACAAAAATATTTTCACATACCTTGTTAAGTATAAAATTTGTCAGACAAGTCACATATATGCCCAGCAGACAGCAGTTCTCTAAATTCCTCCAAAATGTTTCTTTTTGTATTCTTTTCTCTTTTTTTTCTTATTGTAATAATTCTTGCATTGTAAGCATACATCTTTGTTAGGTACAAATTGATATCGACATATGTGCACACATTTTTCATTTGACCCCTTCCCCAATTCCCACCCCGCTCACTCGCCCTCCCTCCCTCTCAAGTTAAGTTTAGTGAGTGACCTTGATATAATTGTGGAAGTACATCATGTGCCTTAGAGTGCCCCCCTCATCCATCCCTTCGGGATCAACTTCTTTGCTTATCTAGGGTCTCTCTCTCTTTTCATCTGGAGACCCTCTTATGCCCCACCTTCTCCCTAGCATCCACATATTAGGAGAACATATGAGAACATATGCTTCTTTACTCTTTGTGACTGGCTAATCTCACTTAACATAATGTTTTCCAGTTGCATCCATTTCCCTGCAAATAACATGATTTTGTTCTTTATGGCTGAGTAAAATTCCATTGTGTATATATCTGATAGTTTTGTAATATATTCATCTGTTGATGGACATCTTGTCTGCTTCCATAGTTTGGCTATTGTGAATTGTGCAGCTATAAACATAGATACACATGCGATTGTTGATTATTCTTATTTTTAATTATTCAATATACCTAGATATAATCAAGGTCCTTATCTTAAATTTTTTTCTGCCCAGAAGAAATATAAATTGTAGGGATGAGATGGAGGTATAATAACCACCATTTGCCCTAATAAAGAACCAGTATCTCTCTTACATATGGCTGATATTAAGCGACAGAGAAGTGTAGAACATTCAGAGAAAATATTGACAGAAACTTAAAAAGTTAGGTTTCTAAATTACTTGGTACAGACGGAAAATAAATGTGGTTTATTCCCACCTAGAAAAGATAATTATTGCCAAATTAGTGCAAAATCATAAAACATCTAGATATCAGAAATATTATTTTATTAATAATTTAATCATATATCTACTTCTCTAAATAAACAAGCAATCCCATTAACTAGGCCAATCTCTATAATTATATACCTCTGAATAATGTATATCTAGCAATAAATGAACAATTCTTGCCCCCAATGAGCTCAGTCTCTAATACTGAGTAAAGGAGTGTAAAAACAACTTCCCATTAAGTATGGGGTACGCAGATGATATGAGTACACAGAGAAAGAAGCAATTAATTATGCTGTTGTGGGAACTGTGCAGGGATCATGGAACGAAATGACATTTGAGTTGTGGTTGATAAGATATGTCCTTTGGCAGAAAAGGAAAGAATGGCTAGCAGTGGGACTTGGGGAAAGGCTCTCCACCTGCTTGAGTTAATGTTACTACACAGGAGTATGGTATTTTGTGGTTTTCAACTGCACTGCTGTACTTAGCCATTTAGTTCTAAACCTAGAACTGATATTGAAACCGATTTCTACAGATTTTGAAAACACTTTTTTTCCTCTATTGTTAAATCCTTGTTAAGAACTGCAAACAGTTTGTAACAAACTTTTTCCTCATTATCAATTATCAAAGGAGTCCAGTCTCCAGGGAGGATCAAACTATCGAAACTGACATATGTAAAGTTCATGCCCAGCATCCCAGCCTGCTCTTCCTAAGCTTGTTTTCTTGTTGACATCTGCTCCCTTCCCCTGCTGGACTTTAATGTTTCCTTGCTTTTTTATCTTTGCCATTATTAAAATCTACTTTCCCAAATGATCTTTTTGTTTCTAAATTAGTTTTTTCATGTTGGACATTTTTTAACAAGTACAAGAGTGTGTCCTTCTAAATGCAGTAACAAAACTTCAGGGCATCTTTGTGACTTGTGATTTGGTTTTACAGTGACAAAAAAACAATTTAAAGGGTGTGTGTGTTCATATTTCTTATTAGTGTGAGGTTGAGAGACCAAAATGAGAATTTAATTCCCCAGAGAACAAATGTTTGGCAGAAATTTTTATTTTATTTTTGTCTGCAGACTTTTTTCCCAACACTTATGGATTTTGTAAAGGTCGACATAGAATCCCTTTGAACCATTGTTAGAGACCATTCCCAGAGATGGTTCCTGTGAAGAAACATGAGGTTTTGTTTGCCTTTTAAAGAATTCACTAGTTCTTTATACTATTGTGATTCACTGTCTGAGTGTGAAGCTATTTCAAGACAGGCTTTGTGGACTGCTGTTTCAGATCTCCTTTATCAAACTACAGTAGCCCATGGGGTTCCTTGCTCAGTACTCTTACAGCTTTCTATATTCTGTGGGACAAATCCTGGCTATTATTTTTAAAACCAAACACTACTATTAGATGCCCATGCCTTAACATGGTGACCTTGAGGCCAATTTAGGGACACTATACTATTTGTCAATAAATGAATCAGACACATATTGCAATAATTTGGAAAATCCAGGTCAAAAGTCTTTCCCCAAAACCCAACAAGATACATCCCAATAATTGAGATTCAGAAGGCTTTACTTAAATCACTAATAAAGACAAAACACCAAAATTCTTCCATTTATGAGAAGGACTCCCCTTATTCAGGCCTATAGGAACTAATTAATAAAAGTTTTCAAAAGGAAAAGCCTAAGAGATATCTAGTGTAACCTCTTACACAGATAAACCATGGTTCAAAAAGTTTAAAGAATTATTTTATATTAGAAGGGGCAAAACTGAAATGTCTTCTAATGGAAAATTCTGTTATTATTGTTTTTTTTTTTACTATATCATATATGCTTAATGATAAGATTCCATTTTATGTCAGTGCACTAGATGTTTCAAAGTAGCAACACTTCTGATTTGGAGTATTGGGTATGGATGAAATTTGGAGTCATTCATACCAAAGTAAGAACTCAATTCTTACTGATACAGGTATTGGGGAAACTTCATGGGTTTGTGTTCAGGGTAAAATGAGGTCTGTAGAGTGTTCCTATCATACAATTCAACATAGAATGGACACTTCAAAAAGATAGTAAAGTTAATATACCTATTAATGACTATAATGTACTTTCTGTTACTATGTAGAAGCTTACTAGGATAGCTGCTTGAAAGACTTTGACATAAGATTACATCACAATGCCCTGAAATAAATCATGATGACAATTTTGACCTGTCCTCTGTGATGTCTTTTCAGCTCTAACTAGGCAGTCTTTTGTGCATTAAGTTTCTTAGTATTTTCTATACCTTTAGACTGTAAACTCTATAACAACAAAGATGGATCTGCTTTATTTACCATTATACAGCCTCTGCCCTCAAGTAATTAGCACAGTGCTGGCAAATGGACAATGCATATGAGGATTCCGATCCTGCTTTTCCAACTCTTTGAAATGGCAAAATATGTGTGGATTCAGGAAGGATCCTTCCAGAGGGAGGTAGATCTTCCAAAGTCTATGGTCAGACCCACTAGAGCAAAACTTCACCCTATTCCCAAGGCCATAGAGGAGAGGAATTTGAGTCACTTTAGAATGGAATCTTCCTAAGCACTCAAAAAAAATCAAGAATTGATGTTTCATCAGTTACACTCCTATTTGGGGGATATAGGACTGTTGTGATATAGGTATTCTGCTTGTTCTCTCTGCAAAATTTGAATTCTATATTTATATACATAAATGTTGGGGGAGTCCTAATATTAAAACAACCTGTAGGAAGAAAGGAAGTCCACAAATATCCTAAAATTGAATGCAAATATTGGTATGGAAATGTTTCCATGAAATTTTCTTTTAGGTAGTCTATTATTTTTCAGCCTTTCTATATCCAGTAGAGATAGATAATAAGCATCATTTCCTTTTCAGTACACCTGGTCTGGTCATGTCTCTAAAATGTACCTTCATGGATATTCTAGCACATCTTTTGCTTTTGCTTCAACTTTTTTGTAAGCTCTTTAATGGTTCAGAACACCACTATAATTTCTTTTAAACCTTACACCTCAGCAATTAGTTCTGGATTCTGCCTAAATGAAGACACTTAATAAGTGCTCCTTGAATAAATGAATACAAGCATACTTAATAAACTTTCTTCTGAACGGAATTAAAGAGTGTAGTTTTGATTCCACAGGAGGAATTTCAGTTAGACCTCAGCAAAAAAACAACTGAGAATTCAATTGACAAAACACAAATTCACATGCATAATGAGTAGCTATGATGGGTGATTTTTATTTCATCCGTAGCACTGAAACTCACAGTTCTAAAAGGTATTATATTTCTCCATCACTCCTTAGCAGAGGAACACTTTTTGTCACTGGGAAAATGCTTAGTATTCTATTTCGAACTCATGTGTTAGAAAGTCCCCTCCCAAATTTATGTTTTCATTGAAACCAGCACCCCATAATGTCAAACCTTTATTTATGCTTGAAATGTATCCACTTGCATCAAAAGTATCACTTGTCACTTCTGTCAGAAGAACTTAGGAAATTATCTATCACTTGACCTATTTGATATTAACCTACAATAAATCTTGCATCCTATCTCATAGCTGGCACTGTATTTCCACACCCCACTGAATATGTTCAGGGTACAGAATATACACTTTCCAAGAAATCTCAAAGTAGAAAAAAGAGTGAAATCAGTTGTGACTGATGGCACCACCATATTTGTAACTTACTTGTTTTACTTTGAAGATATTTTATTTTTTAGAAGTGTTAGGTTTAGAGAAAAAATATGCATAAAGTATAGAGAGTCTCCATATATCTCCTCTACCCGCCACTAGTTTCTGGTATTATTGGCATCTTGCATTAGTGTGGTACATGTGCTATAATTGTTTAACTGATATTGACACATTAATATGAATTAAGCCTGTAATTTACATTAGGGTTCACTCTTGGTATTGTATATATTTTGACAAATGCGCAATGTCCTATCATGTATCTACCATTAAGGTACAATAGAGAACAATTTCAGTGCCCTAAAAATGCTCTGTGCTTCATATATTATCCTCATTCCACCTCACCACCAATGCCCTAAAACCCTGGTAACTACTGACCTTTTAATGTCCCCATAGTTTTGCTTCTTCCAGAAGGTCTCATAGTTGAAACCATACCACATGTAGTCATTGCAGACTGGCTTCTTTTAGTTAGCGATATGTATTTAAGTTTCTTCTATTTTTTACATCTCAATAACTCATCTCTTTTAAGTGTGAATATTACACAGCCGTATTTATATAAGGATTGTTTTCTAATAACAAAGAGGGGAAGTATCTGAGATTTCATTTAGTAGAAAGGACCTTGGAGCCTGAGGCCCATAGATTTTAAAAGTAATGTTGCCACATTTTGGCAGTAGGAGCTAGGCAAATTTACTAAAGATCTCATAGCTGCAGATTTTCCATCTCTTAAATGAAAAATGTTGATATCTAATTTTAAATGTTCATGCAAAGTTTTGGCATAATGCCTGGCCATGCCAGTACAGAGCAGCAGCCATGATAGCTGTGGAGGTAATGCCATCACACATGGCATACAGAAGTGTTTTCTTTCCAGTGATAAATATCTTCTTTTAATAAATAATATCACTTATTTCATAAATACAGACAGACTAGGCCAACAATGTATAGGAATCGGGAAAAGTTGTATTGCAAGATGACAAAAAATACAATATAAACTAAAAGACCTCTATCTAATACAAAGAATAGACAAACAAAATAAAAGAGGAGTTAGGTAGGAAAAGAGTCCTTATTTAATCTAGCTAGTTGAATAGGCATTTATGAAATGGAAGGCTTTTTGAGTTGTCAATTAAAATATTTTTTGTTTCAGTAAAAAAGATTTTGTGTACATGAATATTAGGTTATTCTGAGATATTTTAGATTGCTTCACATTTTCTAAGTATATGCATATAATGTCATCATAAATACTCCAGAGAATGTGTTAAAATGAAGAATGTAGACAGAAAGAACAGCATCACAGTTTCATAGACTGCATTTATGGAGAGTCTTTATTGTCTTTCTTCCTTCTCCCTTTATTAAAATTGCAATAAACAATGAGTCAGAAAAACATTTGAGCATTTAAATAGAGAAAACTGAAGAAAGCAAATATTTTTCTTTATTTAAAAACATAGGCTGGGTGTGGTGGTGCATACATGTAACCTCAGTACTTGGGAGGCTGAGGCAGGAGGATCACAGGTTTGCAGCCAGCATCAGCAACTTGTGAGGCCCTTGGCAACTTAGCAATATCCTGTTTCAAAAAAAAAAATAGGGCTGGGGTGCTGCTCAGAGGTAGAATGCCCCTGGACTCAATCCCAGCATCTCACACACACACACATACACACACACACACACACACACACACACACACACACACACACACACACTTTCTCTCTCTAAATAAATAAATAAGGCTAGATTTGACCATGGTGCCAACTTTGGGTATAAAAATTAATTGTTAAGAGTAGAATTAACCAGAAAACAAACATTTTATTTAGTTTACAAACTAAAATGACTAATCAAACTACTTTTTACCTCAGCCATGAGTGGTGACACATGTCTTTAATCCTAGTACTTGAGAGCTTGAGACAGGAGGAAGGATGTCAGGTTCCTGGCCAGCCTCAGCAATTCAGTGAGGCTATCTCCAACTCAATGAGATACTGTTTCAAAGTAAAAAACAAAATAGGGCTAGGAGTGTAGCTCAGAGGTACAATCCCCAGTACCACAAAAGAAGAAAAAAGACTATTTTTTACCTAAGATTGGGAAATTGTGTGAAGAATAGTAAAGATTAAGGATTAATATTATGACACAAAAGGAATAATTATCTATGTTAGAAGAAATACAGCTTTTCCCGAGCACTGGCAGAGATAAGATGCTGCTATTTGTTGTACAATGGATGAATGCAGAGTTGAGAACGGGAACTGGACATACCTTGGTTTCAGTCTTAATTGTCACTTATGGTTATAAGGATATATTACAGACTTATGCTTTCTGAGTCTTAGTTCCCCTATTAGTAAAATGTATTATATACACAAATCAAAAGAGTTTGTACAAAGCACAATATAATTTCTGGAATGCAGCTGGTGCACTCAAGGGACTGTTTACTTGTTGGATAACTTAAATATCAACATGGAAAGTTGGAACAAAGTTAATAATTGTTGGTATCTTAAGAAATTTTGAGGAGTAAATATGATAATGCATAAAAAGCACTTGGCATGGTGCTTGAGACCACATCAGTATTCAGTTGATATGATCTATGGCTCATGCTGCTGCTGCAGCTGCTATTAAATACAACAATGTATGGGATATATACATCCCTAAGTGAATTCAACATGTACAGGATAGAATATGGCAAATGCTCTGACAAAGACACAGAAGTCACACCTGAATGGGGGAATGAGAAAAAAAATTATGGAGAACTGATATTTGACCTGTCTGGGAAGAGTTAATGATATTGCAGTTAAAGGAGCGGAAAGATATCAATGATAAAACAAAAGATGGGAGCACAGGAAGAGAAGCAGGAGGCAGATAGGCATGTGCCGTGAGCAGTGACTTAATATCATGCTCTTTGTAGAACTTATACCTCTCTTATCAAGACCGCAAAACAGCCCTGTGTGATAGATGTTATTCTACATACCATAGAAAAACAATCTGGATTCAAAAGATTTAATGACTTTCTGAAGGTCATACAGGTAATGTACCAAATGTGGAGTCAATCTCAGACCATTCCTCCCTGCCCCATAGTCCCTGTGATTTACACTCTTGCATGCAGACTCTCTAAGAGCAAGTGGAGCTTAGTGAAGGCTTGATCCCCCAAATGTAGGTCAACTTCTACTTTGAGACTGTAAGCACTTTTATTTCTCACATTTCATTCATTAATCCAAAGTACATCCTTGATTTTTATTTTCAGAATCAACCCCAAAATATGTATGTGTGGGGGGGATACTGGGGATTGAACCCAGGGGCATTCTATCTCTGAGCTACACCTACAGCCCTATTTTATATATTTTATTTGGAAACAGAATCTCGCTAACTTGCTAATGGTCTTGCTAAGTTGCTGAGGCTGGCTTTAAACCTGAGATCTACCTGTCTCAGCCTCCCAAGTACTGGGATTACAGGTATGCTCCACCACACCTGGCTTCCAAAAATATTTTTAGCACCTATTATGTGCCAAGCACTATTCTTGGGCATGGCATACATCACTAAAGGAAGTAGATATTTGTCACATACTATGGGTTTCCATTTGGTTTACTTGGGAAAGTATTTTCAAGACTGAGTTAAGACTGCATTATCTAAACTATTTTAATATTTCCCTCAGAGGAAAGTACAGTCATTTGTTATCTAATTATCATTCTACTCCCCTAAATAAAGATATTAAAAACCTGATGCCTCAAAGTCATTAGAAATGCACAATGAGATATCAGCTAATAGCAGCTATTAGCTGATTCTACCTTTAAATTTGTTTTCCTTTTATGCCAAAATTACAATAACTTTTAGAGCACATGATAACAACACCATATTTATTTTAATAAAAATTTAGAAAAATGAAACATAAAATGGAGTCTTATTTTTTGCTAGAAAGTTTTCTTGAAATATTCAGTCCCATGCCCCCCCCCCAAAATAAAGAAGAAAAAAAAGTATTCTTAAAAGCAGTCAGGAAGGAGAAAACTTACATGACCTCTTAATAACAGCAATAAAAATGCACAGTTCATTTTTAATAAGATAGATGCGGTCTACATTTCAAATTTTGGTATCTCCACATTAATATTTTCACAGGTTCAAACTGCTTTTTAAAATGTGAAACTTGTGCTTACTAGTTTTAAGTCCTAGAGATGAAGATACAGCTTCCATGGAACAGCTGGATCTAATTAGAACCCAAAGTTCTGATTCCACTTGATCTGATTTCCCCATCTGTATGGAGTCATTTCACCATAAATAGCATATGCTATAACTTCAGTTCAAACCAGAAAAAAAAAAAAAAAAACCTCCGATATTCACAGTCACAATTCTTGTTATTCAGGGGTCACTGAAATTTCTGTTTAACATCACAGCATTTCTTTATAGGCTGAATCTATAGTTTAGAATGCTTCCAATAACTAAAGAAAAAAAAAAGAAGGCTCTCTTCTATGTATCTACTTATGTATTTTTATGTGAAGGTACTCCTTAACCTAAAGAGTCAGATTTAGGTGTAAAATATTATCTAATGCGACCCACTGCTTGCTGCATACTTTCCTGCTATTTTTATTTCATGTTTCACATAACTCCTTGTGTTTTCTTTTTTAAATACACTGGGCATTTTAAAAGACCGAGAGAATTAAGATATGTTAGAAATGTAAAAGACTCCATCATTTTTCTGATGGCGAGACTGAGGGTCAAAGAAGATGTTTGACTTGCCTTCCACTCATACTGGGAGACCCAGGAGTGAAGCTGAGACTTCCAGTTTCCGAGCCAGGATCCAACTCAACACTCACACTGGCCAGGCAAGGAAACCCTGCCAGGGTTTCTCCACAGTTAGTCTTACTTCTTATTATGTAATACAAGCTTGTTGTCAGTTTAACAAATTAGAGGATAAACAAGAAAAAAATTTCTCTCCAAAAAACAATTGCTTAAATGATTGGATTTTATGTTGCCATATATTTTGTACATACAGTTTTGTACCCTTTCCACTTTAATATATTATATCCTGTTGCCAAAAAATTAAGCAGTCCTCAGGAACATGTTTTTTAATGGCTAAATGTTATCTTACATAAGTGTACTTCAATTTAAAATAGCATTTTATTGTTTGGTAGGTTATTTTCAATTTGGTTATATAATATGATAATCCCTGTACATTGTTGTTTTGTTCTTGTTCATTTATGTCCTTAGGATAAATTCTTTGAATTGGAATTCTTGGATCTTCAGATGTGCATTTTGAGCCTTCTGATATGTGTTATCAAAATGTCCTTCTGAAAAGGCTATACGAGTTTATAATTATACTCTGAGAATATGAAAGTTTTGTTTATCTGCAGGTACAACTAACCCTGAATGTTATCATTTTCAGATAATTTCAAGTTTGATTGGTAAAATATTCCACCTTATTTTAATTTACTTTGTTAATTAAAAAGTGAAACCAGACACTTTTCACATGTTTCTTGAACATTTCTATATATATATATAAATAAATGCATAAAATGGTAAAATAAAAAAACTTGTGGACAAGAAAAAGAATAATTGATTTCAACCAAGAGTGTCAGAGAACACATTTAAGTGGAATTTAGAAAGAGTATTGGGAAATCAATTTGAGCTGTGGAACTGGATGTAAAAAAATGAACTGAAGTCAGGCCTGGTGGCACACTACTATAATTCCAGTACCAAAGGATTCCAGGTTCAAGACTAGCCTCAGCAACTTAGTGAGATTTTCAGCGACCTCGTGAGACTCTGTTTCCAGATAAAAAGGGCTGGAGTGTATCTGAGAGGTAGAATCTCCCTTTGTTCAGTCCCTCAGAACTACATACACATAAAAATAAAAAAATGAAGTAGTAAAAAGATTTAGGTATCATTAAGTAAAGGTAATGGCAAAAACTGACCATAGTGGAGATATACACTGAGCTAGCAAAAAACAAGTGAAAGTTTCCAAATCCATTCCTTGATACATGGATAGACAGGTATGTTTGTGTCAAATGAATCATTTACTTCTCTGAAACTCAATTTCCTCATCTTTAAAATGAGAAAACAGGACCAAATGAACATGATAACCCTTTGTTCTTGTCAAAATTATTGGATTTTACTTGCACATAGCTCACACAAAAGTTTCATATTTCTCAAGAAATACTGATCTTAAAACCTGTGTGTGTATATGTGTGTGTGTGTGTGTGTGTGTGTGTGTGTGTATGCACATGTGTGTTTTCCTGCATATATACTTTAGAGAGCTGCACAGCTTTCTTCTACCCTGTGGTCAGGTAATTCAGAAACTGTTCTGGTTTTTGTTTTAAATTGAATTTTCTGAACAAAATTGTTCCTTGGCTAAGATGATTTACAAGATATTTTGGACCCCAAAGCATTCTTTTAAGAAAGTTATAAACATCTACAAATAGGGACAGTGCCAGTTGACTACATATATTTCTCACTCAAGGAAAACTAGTAGGATATATTAAATATTATTTTTCATTGGAATGGAAGAGAAGGGGTTCGCCATTGCATTCGCCAAATATATATATTAGATTTCCTATCTATCTATCTATCTATCTATCTATCTATCTATCTATCTATCATCTATCTATCTATCTATCATCTATCTAATCTATCGTCTATCTACTCATCATTTATCTAATTATTTTGGACCTTCTCCCATTACTAGGTTTTATGGATAACCTTTAAATGAGCCATGACACACAATTTGATTTTCATGGAAATATATGAGTAGCACAGCAGCATGTGTACTGTGCTAAGTGTATACATTAGTCATGAGCCAGGTTGTTTAATGTTTGTAGGTATAAAGTAACTCCTATAGTTCAGGGAATGGTGCTAATAAGACCACAATCATATATTCTCTTACTATTCTTTGTTTTTCCACAACTGGCTTGAAATAGTGACACCAGTGGTAAAGGTGATTTAAGGAGAAATTGTAGAGGACTCAGTATAAACCTATCATAGAGAAACTAAAAATGAATAAAAGCTCACCCATGAATCACCGACTATTCATTCTGGCTTGTCAGGAGGGAAGGGGAAGAAAAAAAGGAAATGGCTTACAGGTAGTTCATCTAGTAGCACAGAACCAAAATACTTATGTGCCTCCAGAATTTATTGCATACAAAGGAATATTTCTTCACCAATGATATGAGTAAGAATGTGAGGAAGATGAATCACTGTCCTTCCTTACCAAAGATGAGACCAACACAAATTCTATAAATTCAGTGGAATTTGGGTTGAGCAAATTTCTGACAGTTGTTTATAATGCTAGGTTAATGGACCCCTGGGTTAAAGGAAAAGGTGACCATGTGAAAGCATTTAGAAACCCTACCCACTATATCAGAGGACCCAGCTGGTTCTTAAGGACTGGAAAGATTGAGAAAAGAAACTTTCTTCTGGTGTAGACTTAAGACTGGATAGAACTTAGGAAGAATTAATATATTGAGTCAAAATAAGTACTGAACACATTTGATTCAATATAGAAAATTCTGTTGATGCCTTTTACTATATAAAGAAGCTACTCTGTCAGCACATCTTTTTAAATAAAGCTAATTTGACATGATTAAAACCAACATATTCTAAACATGAAGATTATTTTTGTTTAAGGTTAAATACTATCTTCCTAGCTATCATATTAATATATTAACTCATTGCCTATAATAATAATTAATAGTTGAAACATTAATACATTAAAGACAATATTTTAAGTTAGAAATATTAGCTTAGTACTATATAAATTGTTCTTTTTATTATCATTCATAAGCTTCCAGTCTCTGTCCATACATCCCTGAAGAGCCCTCTCAGTATTATAGCAGAAAAAAAGATGGGCTTTCTCTCTGAAACTTAGCTATTACCTCTGGTCAAAGGTAAACAGACTCAGTTGTGGCTTACTCTGAAATAATATAGATATTTCCAAACATGAAGAAAGAAGTGATTTTTTTAAATATGTGGTGCTCATTAATTTCTTTGACCTTCTTCTACAGATTAATTGTCCTTTCTAATAAACATTCTAACTGAGGAAAGCCAGAATGAACCAGTGTGTTATAAGATCTGACCTAAGGTCAAGTTTTTTCTTAATTGTAATGTTCTAGACCTCTTGGGGAGAGAAAAAATCAACTAATTTCTAGATATTTCTGGTATAATTTCCTAAGTGATGAAGGTTCAGATTTGTTACATTATGGAACTATTATAAATGCCAAGGACATGCTCCCTTTTCAGAGGAGATATTATGACAGTTCAGAGCAACCTACCAATTCAGAGCCACTATCTCTTAGAAGATTACAGAAAAGAAAGAAAACACAATGTTGCTTAAAAGATTAATTTCGATCATATATCACTCATATGTATTTATATGAATTTATAAATGTATATGTATATAATACCTTGCTAGAATTGGCAAGTAACCCATCATAGTATAGAAAAAATATATGGTAATGATAATGGGGAAAACTGTCATGGATATTTCCACTACTGTAAGGCAAGGGGAACAATAAAGGAACAGGATAAAATTTTTGAGGTTTTCTTTCCTATTGATGTTGCAATCCAAAAATACCTGCCTATAGTTCATGACCTGTGCCATGCAAGGCAGCCAAGCAATGATTAAATATGGAACTTCCCAATCATTATTCAACTTTTCTACAGCCTTGTGTGTCAGCTGATTATGCTTGATTGAAATTTAATGCCCATTTTTCCTACTCTCCCTATCTGTCAAAGGACCACAGACAATGAGGAGATAAATCTAGACTCTTACTTCCGGTATATTCTTCACATGTCCAGAAACTTTAGACTTAGTCATTTCCTATAAAAGAAATTAAATCTTAACCATGGGCTTCAAAAATGGTTCTTTTGAATATTTAAAAAACAGAAAAATTTCTAAGGTAATGATTTATTTCACTCATTGGTTACTGTATTACTAAAATTATTCTTGAAAAACTAATCTCTTTTTTCTCCTGTCAGAATAAGAAAAAAATCTAATTCAAGAATATATTGTATTCTTAAGATTATGTTATGTAAACAAAATAGATGTTAAATAGAATTATCATTAAATACTCAAATTTCTTTCTGTTTTCAAATATTAAATTCTTGTGAGGATACTGCTGTCTTGAACATTTAGTATATATAGTCAGCAATTATGATCAAACTATATCATAAAATTTGACTTACTTAACCTTCAACAAATGTTTATCCCATGCATATGATGTGCAAAGCACCCAAAGTGCTTGCAGTTTTCACAGGTCTAAAACCTGTGGTTGTTATAAAAATAACCATAAACAGAAATATAATCTAAGACTTCTGCTCAAGTTAATAAATGCAAAAATTGAAAGGCATGCTGCAAATCTGACTTATTAAGTGGGTTGATTCCCAATTTGTATGCACTGGGCGTGGTGCATAAGAGAATATCTTCATGCAAATTGTCAAAGTAGCACAATTGTACACAGTTTAGAGTTACAATATATAAACTGTAATGAGGACAGTCAGTAGGAAATCTAGTAGGTGATTAAATGCAGAAATTGTATGAGAGGGAATTTTTTTTTTCCTTTTGAGCAGACTTCAGAACTCTTCACTTACAGTATATGAACAGGTATTAGTCTGAGGAAGTTATCAGAATAAGCTTCCAGATAAGGATCCCTCAGGTTTTGGTAATAACACAGTAAACTTCTGGACCCAGTGAAGATCCTTAGGATAGATACCTTTTATGTCTACCAGGCTTGATGTTAAGCACTTTGACAAGACACCATTTCTATTCCAAAAATATAGAAATTGAGATATGTATATTAAATACACTTTCCAAGATCTCACACCCTTTATGTTCACTCAACAACATTTTACTGAGTACTATTATGTAGCAGATGCTGCTCTAGGGTTCTGGGATACATGAATAAATAATACAGACCCTGTTTTCATAAAGCTTTCACTTCAAGAGGAGAAGAAAGGCAGTAAAGAACTGACAATGAAAGTAAGACCAAAAAAAAAAAAAAAAAAAAGTAAAATACAGTACAATGCAATATAGGAAAGAGAAAAAAGTAGAGAAAGCAAAGGAAGATTGAATATTGAGAAGTGTGTTTTTTTATTATGTAGCATTTTTTTAATTGGTGCATTGTAATCATACATCTTTGTTAGGTATAAGCTGGTAAAGGCATACATGCACACAAGTGTTTTAATGGAATTTCCAGAGTGACACTTGAGCAGGGACTTGAAGATTAGGGAGTTGGCCACATGGCTATCTAGAGAGGAATATTCTAGATCTAGGGATAAGCCAGCGCCAAGGCCCAAAGATGAGACTGGTGGCGCTGGAGAGGAATGAAAACTGAACGAAGAAGAGAAGAGGCAGTCAGAAAATCACAAATGTCAAAATACTGGATCATGGGAGCCATGGAAGTTTTTGTTTATTTTTGTTTTGTTTTTTTAGCTTTTGCTTTCCATGGAAAGCAGAGGTACCTTGGGCAGCTAGAATCCACATCATGACCAGACAAATGGCTGAAGGACTCGACGGGGCAGGAAAGGAATGCTCTGCCACTTTGTGTTCCTTTCCCTGTGGCAGTTCAATGTTTTTTGGGGGTTTTTTTCCACAGTAAACTTAGATCATGTTTTTATAAGTGAAGAAAATTGCCATCAATTGTTTATTTTTTATTTAAATTTGATTCAGTTTTTGCAAAATCTATGAGGAAATCTAATGAATGACTTCTATTGACTGTTTATGATTTCGCATCCTATCATACCAGTCCTGGAGGCATTCTATTTACCACCAGATGAGTTTGGATTGTTTCTGAGGTCTTATTGGATTTAGGAAAATTATAATTTTTCTGAGCCTTAATTTCAAGAACCATGGAGTTTACAAATTGCGGCTACCACCCACATGCCTGCACATTTATGTTTGGAACATGATTGGAGCAGTGATAATATCAATCTATTTTCTCTTTGTTTTGGTTAGATTTTCCATGGCTGTGACCAAATACCAATAAGAGCCACTGAAAGGAGGAAAGGTTTATCCAGGCTCATGGTTTCAGAGTTTCAGTCCATCATCAGCCAGTTCCAAGGTGGACATCATGGTGATGAGAAAAGAGGAAGAGACAGGAAGTATCCAGGGACAGATACAATCCTCAAGCCCATTCCCTGATTCAATTGTTTCACCTTGGAACATTTTTTTATTGCCAGTATAGTAGCTTTCCCAAGGCACATTCTATATCCAAACCATGACCCTCCTCTATTGATTCTGCTTCATAGGAGAAAGTCTCAGAAACATATATTTCGTCAGACTGACTGGTTGCCCCAAACAGAAAAGCAGTTTTCTACATTTGAAGGGATGGGCAACACTAAACCCAGGGTTTCACTCCTCTGTCAAGTCACTTTTACTCCCCTTCTTAATTTTAAGCTTTGCTTACTCACCCCTGCCTAAAAGTCCCAGTAATCCCCCCAGGCCCAATGCTAGATAAGAGTGACTGGGACTCACCATTACGACTCTTAGAGAAAGAAATATCAAAAGAGAGTAGGGAGAAACATATTCAACTTTTATAGAACAGATATTTACAAATTGCCTGCTGTAAGCTAGAGTAAACATTTACACATTCTCCATTACATACTGAATACTAAAGGAAGAATAGTGTACTGTTCTAGTGAATTAATGAAGGAGTAAATTAAATAAAGCAACAGAAATCCACCCCCCCTTAATTGATTTGTGATCTCATTATCATTTAAAAATATGTCAAGTGTACAAAGCCAATCCCATTATTTCTTAATCTTTCTCTCCATCCTTCCTTTTTCCTCCCTCCCTCTTTTTCTCCCTTTTGTTCCTCCACTCCCCCCAAAATTCACTGAATTATATTTCCTTTGTCACTCTTTTTTCCTAACATGATCAGCTCTATCATTTATCTTTATTCCATGGCTTAAACATTTCACCATTGGTTCAAACTCTATTCTCTGGGCCATGTAGCAGTCATTATTAGCAGCACCTGCACTAAGAGCAGTTGCACTCACCATTAGTGAGAGGCACGCCCCTGCCAGCCCACCCCAATCATCGTTTGAGTGTAGCTGCACCGCTCCCCGACCTGCAGGCATGTTGGTTATTCTGATCCTGTCTCTCATTTGAATAAAGGCCAGAAACTCTGCCAAATTATGTGATGATGACAAATGGGAACCTGGACAAAGCCATCAGGTAAACGCATTAACTCACTGTACTTCCTAAGGCCCTAAGCATATGGATCATTCTAAGGAAGAGCTTAGGGAACATAAATTAGTGAACCTTGCAGAGAAGTCCAAATGAGTGAATCTGGTGCCTCTTCTAGCGAGATGTCATCTTGTCACTTTTCAAGTAACCCTGGAATATCTGAACTATTCTTATCTCCACGTCTCTACTCAGGCAGAAGCCCTGTGCTGCTGAAGCAGAAGCTTTTTAGCATTGTGATGCATTGTCAAATCTGGGCCAAGTGGCGTGCACCACACCTGCTTGCATGCTCCCTGACTGGCTCTGCTTACTGATGTCATTCCCACTCTCCTGGTACTTCCACCCCAAGTTCAAACAGAGGGTGATTTTTCCCCTATATGTATCTTGTGACAATCTGAAGATTTAAGAATTCAGATGAGTGTTCCTTGCCCAGGGATTCTGTGTTCACTGGGGCTTCATATGTTCCCAAGTAAATCTCTCATGACAAGAAGAACAATTTAAAGAATGAAGAGAAGAAAACTTAATATTGACCATCCTTCATGCGTGTGTATGTGTGTGTGTGTGTGTGTGTGTGTGTGTGTGTGTGTGTGTGGTGTTGTAAGCAAAATATTTTTATACACTGACAAACCTGCTTTATAGGAACTTTACCCTTTTATAATAGAGTTCAGAGAGTGGTAGCTTCTCAACCTTTCATGGGTATTCAGCAACTGTCTCGTTTTTCATGAGATACATATGTATATCAGCTATAACACACTGTCAGTGAACAGTGGTTTTCAATCAAATAGGCTGTCAGTAAAGCTGATTCACTAACAAGAAAGCTGTCAAGCTGTGACAGCTGCTGTCTTTGCTGCCCAAACAATCTGTTCTGTGCTAATGGTGACTTGTGCACTCCCATTTATTATACAGTCATAATGAGCAGTGTCCTCAGAAGCACAATCTGAATTAGTGGATTTACATACTTTGCTGTGTGGACTCTGCAGAATCAACACCAGCCGAATTGGCAGCTGGTTTGCTATGGAGATTTTGGAGGAATTTCTTTGTTACTAAAGTTTTGGTTAATTATCCCACGGTGAGGCATCATCTACCATCTATCCCATCAGCCTCTATTGAGTTCATACTATAGATTCAAAACCCTTAAGTGTTGGGAATACAAAAAATATAAAATACAAAAAAATATAAGGTAGATATTCATTACAATATAAGATAGATATCCATTCATTTCAATCTTTTAATAGGGTACATACTTGGTCACTCTAAGTTAGTGTGATTAAACATTGTGTCCTACGCAGAAACTCAACGTTTTTAGTAAATAACAAATGACTTCTTAATCTTGCATTCTGAGCTGGGCTATTTAAGCTCTTCTATATTCAACTATTGAGGTAATTCCCTCTACTCAATATCGAGTTATTAATGAAGATTTTACTTTTCGAGTGGCTGTCTTCTAGGAAGAGCTTTAGATTGGTGAGAATATTGAATTAAAAAAAAATAAAACTTGACACCAACTTTTCATCATGTTCTCTTGCTTTTATTAACAAAGGAACTTCCTACCATTTATAGTTTCCAGGATATTCTATTCATGTTATTTCCCTGGCTTGAGACACTAGGGGAGACTAGAGAAAGGTGTGAAGGAGAATAATTCACTTTGACCCTCTGAGACATCTTCTCCTTTGCAGTGTATCTTTTGAGGCAAGGATCATTGTTTCAGTTTCAAGGGAGCTCCATGTTCCAAGCAGATTAGAGGTCTATACCCCATGAGTCTCTACAGAGCCAAATTCTGCACACTGCACAGCTCTCTCCACAGCCAAGATTCTCCTCTCATTGTGATAGCAGTGTGACCATACATAATCCAATAGAGAATTCCAAGGTGAATAAATTTAGCACTTAAAATTTGTTCCTGCACATGGGTAACTCAGACTGGAAACTCTTGGCTGGACATCAGTTTATTCACATTGCAACAAACATTACCCATTCCTAAAGCATAAAAATGGGGGACGCACAACAGGCTCATAATTGTGGTAATGAAAATATGACATATAAGGGCAGGCAGCACATAAAGCTGGAACTGACATTTTAGAAAAGAAGCACAGTAGTTCTGCCTGGATCCATGATGTTTGTTTGCATAGTGGCAAACATCCTTGGAACTAAAAGGAGGGAAAATACATGATAAGTAACCTTATTTTTCTCCTTGAACTATACTGGCTGGCTTCAAATCCTCCCATCCCCATTTCCCACTCCTCTATCATGAAGTCACTGGATGAAATGTGCATCTCCATTCATCCTGCCTCTGGCACTTGGGTATGTTTACGTCATGTACTTGTTGGGTTTGCACCAAGCTACTTGGAAGGTCACAAATGCCTGAAGGCCAAACACAGTGAGTAATGGTTAGTGACTCTAATTCTCTCCTTCACCAGAAGTACAGCATTTGTTCTGAGAAAAGCCTTTAATATACTTATAATACTTTAATATATGCTTCACTTTCCAACTTCCTTCACAGGTATATACATGCTCAGCTGCGCACACATGTGCCCACACACACGCATGCACATACATTTTCCACTACACTGCCAAACTGTTGTTCACAACCACCTGAAACAGAAAATGAGAAAATATTGACGAAATGTCTTCAGCAAGAGCAGCAACAAAAGAAATAGGAACAGCAAACCTTTGAGATGAAAAGGGACTTTGTTGAGCAAGCTCTTTGTACCTGCACATTGAAGAATAGCAGAAATGCCCAGGAATTGCAGCCCTTTTTATTCAGCTGATGAAGATCAGAAAGCATAAACTCACCTACTTGACAAAGACTATGATTAGGCACAAGGAACTTGTTTTGTTTCTTTTTTTGCACATGTGTTTATCTTCTAATAGGCAGAAGTATTCTTTGCAAAGATGCTCTATTTTTCTGTTTACTCTTACTGTACTCTGAACACCAGCACATGTGACAGAGAAAATAACTGTGGGAATGCAATGGTACCTGCACACCAGAGGCTTCTGCCCTCACAAAGGACTATGGATTTGGAGTATAAACTTAATCTTGTCCCTGGTAATTTATTTTATTCTTCGTCCTTGACAGGTGGAATGAATATGAGTATAACTGTTAAGAGCTACAATTTTTCTCTCCATACCTAGACACTGTGGTATTATTTAGTGAAAGATTTTGAACATGGGGAACAAAGGATCTTAAAAGGAACCCAGAAAATACTAACAGCTAGCCCTGTGAACACATGTGGAGACATTAGGAGAGATGCCACAGTACATTAATAATGTTCCTCTCTGCAAATGTTAAGGGTTATTAAATGCAAGGACTTACCATCCATAAGACAGTAGTGGTTGAGGGTATGACCTTGGGCCCCTTATCTCTCTTTGCTTCCACTATAAGATGGAAATCATAAGAGCACGTATAGAATTGTTATGCAGGTTAAATGAGTTGGCACATGAAATGTCCTAAGAATAATTTCTGGTATAGTCTATGTGCTTAATCCATGCTCCTACCTCTGTGCAGTTCACAACCTACTCCAAGAATCAAACATTAGATATTCTTGTTTTTTAGGTCCTTTCTCAAACCAGACATTTGCTAATTGCTTTATTTTCATGTTCTCTAATATTTACAGCAACCCAATGGAAGAGTGCATTCCCATTTTGCTAACAAATACACAAGATTAAATAGGTTATAGAATTTACTTAAAGACTCATATAGAATGTAATTTCATTCCAAAGCTATATGATACTGCCTACTTCTAAGTCTCAAATGATCTGAGAGTACACTGGAGGGAGGGATGGTGTCTTTATGGAAGAATTTAGCAGGATTGCAATGAAAAGGTGGTATCAATTGAGA
>PVLC010009710.1:0-53103 GCA_004027655.1 Graphiurus murinus | reverse complement strand
TTTTTTGGTACTGGGGATTGAACTCAGGGGCTTTCTACCTCCGAGCTATACCCCCAGCCCTATTTTTTATTCTTTATTTTTGAAACCGAGTCTCACTAAGTTGCGGAGTGCCTCACTAGGTAGCTGAGGCTGGCCGCGAACCCGGATCCTCTGGTCTCAGCCTCCCGAATGCTGGGATTACAAGCGTGCGCCACCACGCCCAGCCTCTCTGTTGTTGGCGCCAGCAGCTCAATTTCTGTTAGTGGGGCGGTGAGGACTGACTAAGGCTGTTCTCACATCACCAGTCAGTAGGAAGTGGGACTGGGAAGAGGGGTAAAACAAGTGGGAAGAATGTCAGGAAGGAGCAGTGTCACAGAAGCCAAGAGACGGGCACTGTAGAAACCAGGGGGTCAGGAGTAAATTCATGAGGTTTAATCATTTGATGAACTTTCAGTTCAGTCCTCTGAGGTTTTAGGGAGAGCGGTTTTGTGTTTGCAGGCAGCACCCCGGCTGCAGAGGGTGAAGCCGGGATGGGAGGGCGGTAAAAACAGCTTAAACGCTCTTTCTCGGACACTTCATAGCCACGAAGGGAGCAGGGCAAGCAGGGTACTGGCGGGAGAGAGACACGCAGCCAGGGTATTAGCTTTGTTTCTCCATTTGCTTTCTAATCAGAGATTGATGTTCCGGGGAGTCAGATGAGAATCTGAACATGTGGAGTGGGTGAGTGGATAATAGCACAGCAGATCCCTTGGAAGGTAGCCGGCCGCGTGGGTTCCGAGCACCGGTTGAAGGTTAGCGTTGGGCAGGAAGAGGGAGACCCTGGCTCGGGCTGCCAGGAAGGAGCAAGACTGCTGTGACAACAGTCAGGGAGGGGAGCTCGGAGTCTGACCTTTGGTTTTCCTGGAGGTGATGTCATTTGCTCAGTGAGAGAGAGTAGGAAACTTGAAGAAAGTGGGGGGGGGGGTTCAGCTTGATTCTGTGGGAAGTAAGGTGGGCGCTGATTGGGAGCCTAGGAAAGGACTGAGGGCAGCGGTGCCCCGGCCTCCAGAGCTGGGCCCGCGCTGCGTTGCAGAGCCTTGTATCGGCCATCTGCAGTCTGGATATCGAAGAGAAGCAGAGCCTTGGGGCAGTCCTTAGGTGTGTAGAAGAAGCACAAGCCAGCGAGAATGTTGAGAATTTAAGGCCAGGAAGTGGGCACAACCCAGGTTAGATGGGCTAAGCAGTGAAGGTTGGAGCATAGTTAAGTGGATTAGGAAAAATAGATAAGTGGAGAGAAACTGGAAACATCAACAGATTGAGTTCATTCATTCAATACGTATTTTATACTTATTTCCTAGACACCGTTCTTGGCGCTGTTGCTGTCTCGATGGAAACAAAACAGTGATCCAAACAGCCCTGCCGTGGTGGAGCTGATTCTAGTGGGGAGGTGGGCAGCAAACATACGCACATATATGTGGGGACAATTTCAGATGATGAAAAGAAAATGAAAGTTCAGGGACAGAGTTCTCGAGATGCTGCGTTAAGTAACGTGACCAGCGAGAGGCTCCCGCAGTGACCTCTGAGCAGACCCGTGGGTGTCCTCAGGGACACAGCACCGACTCCTGCAAGGCCCGGGGTGTGGGCGAGGTGCGAGTGGACTCCATTAGGTGCATGATTCCTGGTAACTAACTAGGGCCGCTGAACGGGTTCAGGACTTGACTTGGGCCATGGGAAAGCCATTGGAGTGAATCAGAGGAGTGGCCAGATCCGCCCTGCTTCCTGTGACTCACTGTAGCTGCTTTTTGGAGAACCGATTGGCGCTGCCAGTTGAGGAGTCTGAGAAAGTGGGGTGCTCCAGGAGGGCGTTGGAGCACAGCTTTCAGCAGGTGCACACGGGGGGATTCTTCCCTTTGCTGCTCCTTTAAGCAGAAACACCCCTCCACAAAGGCCATTCTCTCTGCAGGTGGAGGCCTGAGCCCAGCCCTTGCCCAGCGCCACACCCTTTCCTGTTTTCAACGCTGAGCCTCCCGGCCTCACTCTCTCTTCTGTTTGGTCCTCATCTTGTCTTTCACATCTGGTGGACATCTTGTCTTCCCGGCCAGGACTTCCTCTGGGTGTCTCTTCAGACCCCTTCCCCCCACGACCTGCAGAAAACACAGTAGAAGCTCAGTGCTTAGACCAGGCGAAAGTCCGGGCCTTGCTCCTTGCTCCGCTCACTAGTATTTGTCCTCTGACCCCTGAAGCAACTCTGGGGCGCCTCCAGAAACCCCTGGCCTCCCCGGTCACGGTGTGGAGAAGCCCTGAATTGACCTGCGATGTCGCCTTTCTTGTCACAGGCCATCCCGTCCCCGGGGTCACCTGGGGTGCCTGAGGTGGTGCCGTCCCAGCTCAGCCTGTCCTTCCTTAATCCCGAGGCGCCTCACTTGCCGCCGTGGCAGGTGCACTTGCAGTTGGGAGCGGAGGGGCGTGCGAGGTTGCTGGGAGCCGGGAGGTAGGCCCTGCACGCCTTCTTGTCTTCGGTGTATTCCCTGGTCCTTACTTACTTTACCAAGTCAGTACAGTGAAAATGAACAGTTCTAATGATGGGCCTCGGGCTTCTGCTGTTTTCAACAGATTCTTTTATTGACCTTAAGTAAGGATGTGAAGTATTTTTCATAACTAAATAAAATAGATAAAATAGACAATATTATACTTTAGAAAGTAGTATTTGTGTGGATTTTTTAAGGGAAAAACCCCTAATATCAAGAAATTTGAAGCTTACGTGGGCCACTTAGGGTAACACCTTCTGTCTTCTGAGGATTATTATGTCCCTCGGATCTATGTTAAGAATACTTCAGTAGAAAGGGTTAGAGCTACCCTTTTAACTTGTTGGATTTGCAATACTGTGTTTCTCTTTTTATGTCTAATGGAACTATTATAAATTTTTATTCAGCATGGAATAGGACCTTGCCATGGTTTAGATTCTGAACCTTCAGGCTTTTCTAGTTAAAGGTAAAAACATTAAATATTTTCTTCTTTTATTTAAGTTTAATTTTGACAAATACCATTAAAGTAAGCACTGCTACGTTATAAAAAGGATTTATAAGAACCAGGCGACGGTCTAGTAATTGGAGCAATACTCAAAACAAGGTTGTCCTGGGCCACATAGTTTGTTGCTTTGAATTTTTTAAAAGATAGAATATCACTGGCATTAAACTCTCTAATGTTCCTTTAAGATGAGAGTGGATCTTCAGATACGAGGATAAAAAGTTTCTTTGACCGTTATAATTAAATGTTTATTAAATTTAAAAAAAAATCTTTGTCGGGACTGTTTACCACTAAGAAACTGAGTTGGGTCTTGGGGTTTTGCACAACACTGCCAAAGTATAGAACTAATGAGGACATGCTCTTTGGTCGTGTTTACTGCCGCATCCTGGACTAGAGTCAGCATAACACCTTACATGCCACGCTCACTACTCTTGGAGTGAGCCAATGAACCATCTTTGATACAGCTTTGGAAATGACACTGCTTGGTTATAGGTGCAGGAAAGTTTCAGAATTGAAAGAGGGAGCCTTCGTAAGTGTGTGCTCTTAATTTTGTTGTCAATATATGGCCTCTAAATTAATGGAAACAGGAGCACAGCTATAGAGTTTTCTTTAGAGTCTGCCAGTTGGCAAGACTAACCTTACGACATGCCAGCTCTGTCTGCAAAATGGGAGAGCAGCACAGATCTGTTAGGTGCGTGTAGCTGCACTCGGATTAGATGAGGTTCATGGAATAGAATAAAATACTTGCAAACCGTGTATCTCATAACAGACTTGTATCCAGAATTGATGAAGATCTCTTACAACGCAATAAGAAAACAGCAGATGCTTAAGTAAAAAGGGCAAGAGATTTGCATAGAGAGTCCTCCAAAGAAGATTTACAAATGCCGGACAAGCACGTGAAAAGATGCTATGTCATTAGTCGAAGGTAAAAAACAAATCAAAACCGTGTCAGATACCATGCCAGAACTTCTAGTTGGCTAGTATCAAAAACAGATCATAACAAGTGTTGATAAGGATGAAGAGAAATTGGAACTTTCATACACTGTTGGTAGGAATTGGCAGTTCTTCAAAATTTTAAAACAGAGTTATATTACCTAGCAGTTCCATTCCTAGCTATTTACCCAAGATAAAAACATACAACTATGTAAAATTTGTACATAAGCATTTAGAATGATATTATTCCTAATAGCTACATGGTATAAACAACCCAGATGTCTATTAACTCGTGAACGGATAAACAGAGATGTCATATCCATACAGTAGAATATTATTCAGCTTTCAAAAGGGTTGAAGTGCCAATACACAGGACAACAGAGATGAATTTCAAAATGTTATCTTAGGTGAAAAATGTCAGACGCAGAAGGCCATATATTGTCTAATTCCATTTATATAAAATGTTCAGAATAGGCCAATCCCTAGGGACAGAGAGTAGATTAATGAGCTGGGAGAGTTGGAGGAAGAAATGGGAAGTGACGGCTAAGTGGGCAAGGAGTTTCTTTTTGGGTCAGTGAAAATGTTCTAAAATTGTGGTGATGGTTTCAAAACCACTACAGTGTATACTTTAAAATGGTGAATTGTATGGTATGTGAATTATATCTCAGTAAAGCTGTTAAAAATAATGAATGAGGTAATATGTGGGAATATACAATTATTATTTTGGTTTGAATGGGAGGCCTTTAAATAGTAGCAGGATGAGTTAGATATTTTTTCTTACTTGCACGCCTGTGATTTTTTTTTATGCCATGACTCAACTTTATAAGGCTATAACTCAGCAATATAAAATATTGAAAATATCGAAGCATAAAATGAAAATTGCTTGGTCTACTCTTTTTATGTAATAGGATTTTCTTCTGAATCAATTAATTAGCAGTAAGTAGAATATGTCATTAAGAAATTAGGTTTTAGAATCATAAAGTTTTAGAGCTGGGAGGGACTCCAGAAGTCATCTATTCTGGGCTGTCTCATTTTGTTTTGTGATAGAAACCCTAAACAGGGCTGAGAGTGTAGTTCAGAGGTAGAATGCCCCTGGATTCAATCCCTAGTACCACACAAACACAGAACAAAAACAAACAAAAAGCCTTAGTGAAATGGTTACTGTACTCAGCCCTTTTTGTTGTTTTATGGCAAGGGCACTTAAAATCTATCCTTTTAGCAGAAATATCACGTATAGTACAGTATTAGCTATAATCCTCATATTGTTCATTCTATCTCTAGACTGGTTTATCCTACATATCTGCAACTGTGTCCTTTGACCTACATCTTCTCATTTTGTTTCCCCTGCCCTTGGCAATCTCCATTTTACCTCCCTCCCTCCCTCCCTCCTTTCCTTCCTTCTTTCCTTCCTTCCTGTCTTCTCTTTTTCTGACTTCATGTATAAGTGAGATTATGTCATATTTGGTTTTCTGCGTCTGGCTTATTTCATTCATCAGTGTCTTCCAGGTTCATCCATGTTGTAGGAAATGTCAGCATCTCTTTCTTTTCTAAAGTTGGACAATACTCCATCACATACGATCCTGGGAGGTGGGGCCTGCTGGGAGCTCCTTAGGTTTTGGGGGTGTGCTCTCAGAAGGTAGTTGTGAGGTCTCTGGAGTTCTCTTGAAAGGGCTGTTTTAGAAGGAACATGTCTGGCGCCACCCAACTTTCTGCTTCCTGGCTTGAGATGTGACCTGTCCCAATACACGCTACCGCATTGTCATCCACCAGGAGGTGACGCAGCCAAGGGTGGCCCTCACCACAGGGCCTGGGCTATGCTGTTGGACTGTAGACCTCCCAACTGTGAGCTAAAAACCTGTTTTCTTCACAAGTAGTGCATCTCAGGTATACGGTTATAGTAATGAAAAGCTGGCTAATATATTCCTGCTTCTCTGTGGATGGACACTTCGTTTGTTTCGGTATCTTAGCTATGGTAAGTAATGCTGCAATGAACATGGCAGTGTAGATATCTTCATAGGAGGTAATTTATTTTCCTTGAGTTTATACCCAGAAGAAGGATTGCTGGGTTGGGTCATATGGTAGTTCTGTTTTAAATTTCCTTGGACCTAGTGAGGCACTCCGCAACTTAGTGAGACTCAGTTTCAAAATAAAGAATAAAAAAAAAAAAATAGGGCTGGGGGTGTAGCTCGGAGGTAGAATGCCCCTGAGTTCAATCCCCAGTACCGCAAAAAAAAAAAAAAAAAAAATTTCCTTGGAAACCTCCATCTTGTTTTGTACAATGGCTGGCCAGTCCACAGTCCCACCAAATGTGTATAAGTGTTCTCTTTTCTTCACACCCTCACCAACACTGATCTCTCATAGCTTTCTTATTAAAGTAAAATGACATTTACTTACATAACATCAAGAAACAGGCTATATTCTTATAGAACAATCAAAACATGATATGATAGAACAGTTAAAGCATAACGCATGTTTATTGATGTGGGAGAACGTCACATTCTTTATGCATCTCCAGCACGACGGCTCTTTAGCAGGACTTCAGAAGATGGGCACCGGGGTGTGGGGGAAGCAGCAAAAGTGGGGTGAGAAAGGCAGAGGCGCAGAGGTGCATGATGTGCTGAGAACCGTGGAAAGGTTAGAGGGCCGGGGCCTGATCAGGGCTGTGCTTGGAGAAAGCTGAGGTCAGTATGGAGAATGATTATAACAAGGAGACATGCGAAGAAGGGTTCTCAGTGTTTACTGCCAAGAGTGGTTCTCAGTGTTTTCTGTTTTATCTTTTTTTTTTTTTGCATGCTTTCCCATGTGACAATTCTGTGAGCACCCCCAGGTTTTAGATTGCATCATAGATAAAACAAGTTTTATGTCATGCACAGTTCTATTCAGCCAGTCCTATGGCCTCCTCATAGCTCTACCTCTGTCCTTTCAGAATTCTGGGTAAGAACCGGTGGACTAGAGCAGTGACCACAGCCAGGTAGACATTGCAGTGTTCCTCTGTATTTGGCTTGGCGTCAGAGTTGATGTGTGAGGGTAGGGAGGAAAAGAAATTACAGATAAGTGTTTCTTAAATTTTAATGTGCATATCAGTTGTTGGAGAGTCGTTAAAAGGTAGGTTCCCATTCGGCAGCTCTGAGGCAGGGCCTGGGACTCTGCATTTCTGACAGACTCCCAGGGACGCCAAAACTATAGGCCCATGGACCAGTGTTTAATTAATTAGCAAGAGTGAGATCGCTTGACTGAGGCTCGAATAGCTAGATGGTGAGGTCATTATCGAACATAGGGAGCACAGGAGAATCGAAAGGTTGGGGAGGTCTGAGGAATCCAAGTCTCTGTGGGGCATTCAGGTATAAAATTGTCATAGCTGGAAATTTGGATATTAAGCTCGAGAAAAAATCAGCTCTAGAAATACAAATGTGAGAATCAGCATTTCATTGCTGATAGTAAAAACCACGAGAACGAACGACATTACCTGCAAGAAAGAGATAAAAGTAATATTAGAAAATATATTTATTCCTGTTTGCTAGAATTTTAATACTCCATTTAAGTGACAATAATTCAGCAATGGGGGAGAAATTAGCCTCCTTCCTATGAATAATTCTGAGGGTAAATTCAGGAGTGAGAAAGTCTTTGGAAAACCGTCTTCGTCTTTGGTAATGACCATAGATCAGATGAAATATTCCAGAGATCTCGTTAAAATAGATTAAAAATCTTTTTTTATGAAAATCCATTTATATAAACAAATATATATTAACATCTTTAATATGTCAGGCACTCTTTTCAAAGATCTAGGTTTAAATGAATGGCCAATAAAATGATTCCTGGACCCAGTGGCGCTCATGGGAGAGACTCGCAAGAGTGATCTCACCACGGCGTGGTGACCGCCAGGGCAGGGAGGGTGGCGTGATAGGAGGGCGCCACATGTCACATCGGGCCACACCCCCGCTCGCCTCTTCTCATCACAGGGGATGGCATTCAGGCCCAGACCCAAAGGCTCAGGGGAGGTGGCTTACAGAGGAGGGAGCGGCCCGCAGGCAGTGTCTTAGCAGGGGAGGCCCTGGGGTTGGAGTGCCCGCTGGGGACAGAGGAGAGGTGACCCTTGGAGAAGAGCACAGGGTCCATGGCGGTGACCCCGGCTCTCGGAGGTGGAAGGGGAGGGGGACATTATGTAAAGGGAAGATCTGTTACTCTGCTGTGGTATAGCCAAACTATACGTGTATGCGTATGGCTTTACAAGGCTTTTCTGGACTGGCCTAGTGATAGAAAAACTCAGAATTATATTGCTTCTATAGGAAAAAATGTTTTGGGCTTCAAAATCTATCTAGAGTTTTAAGTTCAAACCATTTTTTTTTTTTAACCATTTGGGAACTGCTTGGATAAGCACACAATTCTAGTGCTTTATTTTTTTAAATTTTTTTGTAACAGAGGCTGAATCCAGAAGCATTCTAACTCTGAGCTATACCCCCAGTCCCATTTTATTTTATTTTTTTTTTAATAGGATCTTGCTAAGTTACTGAGGGTCTCTAAGTCGCTGAGGCTGGTCTCCAACCTTTGGTCTTCCTGTCTCAGCCTCCCAAGTGCTGGGATTACAGGTGTGCGCCACAGTGCTCGGCTTCTAGTACTTTTTATTTGTGCTAAAAATGTGCTTTTTCTGGTGTTTATCTATGTGGCTACAGTGTTGATTTTCTCCATTCTCTGATATGAATCAAAGGTATCATTCCACAGATGTGAGTCAGTTTTTTTCCCCCCCTTGACAGATTTAGAAAATATATGGAAATAAATATAGAAATATTTTTATAAGTTGTTTGGTTTTCAAAGTGTTTGTTATTAAAAGTTGAGGATTTGCTCTGTAAACTGGATTGTGGTGTGTGTTATATACCAGGAAAGTATGAAAAATGAAGCTGACATGAATATTGTTATGAATAGAAAATGAAAGACTGGTTGGAATGGTTTCCCCGCTGAAGTCAAGTGGAACGCAGGGTAAACAGCAGGAGGATCCAGTGCCTAGTTAAAGATGCTTTGCAAACCAGGAGCCCAGCCGCAGCAGCGACTGTCGGCAGTAGGAGTGCTTGATTTGAGCAGGCGCGGGGGCGCACGCCTGTGATCCCAGTATTGGGAGGCTGAGACAGGAGGATTGCAGTGCAGACCCTGATTTAAAAAAAATAATAATAAAAAGAAGTGACTGCAGGTGTAGGGAGTTAGAATGCCCCTGGGATCATGGAATCAATTACCAGCCCCCCCCCTAAAAAAAAGGGAAAGACTTGATTTTTTCTTTTTGAAGCTGGAAAGAGCTGTTAAGGGTTTATATAAGTCAAATAAGTTTATGAGTTTCATTTTGTTTAATAAATGAAACTTTTAAGCTAAACCTCTTAAATTCCCACGCAAAGTTAATTTCATCCACATTCAGCGTCATAAGAAGCATCTTTCTTTGTGTATCAGACGCTTTCAGCTGACAAGCAGCCAGAGACCCGGCTGAAGATGCGTCGAGTAATGAACACAGTTTACCGTCTCATAACTGGAAGACGCAGTTTCACAGCGGGCTGGCCGGCCAGCTAAGTGCAGTCACGGGGCTCTGACTTTCTGTCTTTCCGTTCTGCAGTTCTGGATGAGTTGTCTCTTGTCCTTAGCCGTTTCGCCTCCTGGTCTCAAGATGGCAGTTCTAGTTCTCAGAATTTCACTTTAATATTAAAGCACTTAAGACTAAGGAAAGAGGGTGTCTCTTAGGACTTTCGAGTGAGGAAGACTTCCTTAGAAGACTTGACCTTGCAACTCATACCCAATGCTAAGTGGTGAGGGATATACAAGTCCTATGTTTGACTCAGATTAGTCTAGATTCATGGCCCTTTTCTTCTCCTGGGGTGAACACAGTCAGGATTCTATTAATAGTATGTGTATTTGATGGGCTCGAGTCCTAGGTTCAGCCATTTCTTCTAGAAGCCAGTCTTAAGATGTGATATTGGGAGCCGGGCATGGTGGCGCACGCTTGTAATCCCAGCATTCGGGAGGCTGAGACTGGAGGATCCGGGTTCGAGGCCAGCCTCAGCTACTTAGTGAGGCACTCCGCAACTTAGTGAGACTCGGTTTCAAAATAAAGAATAAAAAATAGGGCTGGGGGTATAGCTCGGAGGTAGAATGCCCCTGAGTTCAATCCCCAGTACTGTAAAAAAAAAAAAAAGATGTGATATTGGATTGGTCATTGTTTCTAGGTTCTTTCTGTAGACAGTGGTCAGAAATATGTAAGATAAGATAAAAATACAGGTTCATATTGATACTTCAGTTTCAACTTGAGACTGTTGTATGTTTAAATCTTCCATTTGTATCTCTTTTCTTCTTTACCAAGAGTCCTGATTTTCCAGGACATGTGATTATAGAATTAGAAAGTTTTAATTATTACTCATTTATCATCCCACATTACACAGGCAACAGCCTCAGAATGACGACAGTGTGGAAAACATTAAAATGCATATATATATTACATATATATATTTTACACTCTCACCATCTCACTAACATTTAGGGCTGGAGGTGTTTTTTGAGTCTTCAGTTCATTTAGCAACATTCTAGAGCACTTTCTGTGTCTCACTGCCTGCTGGAAAGAGGGTGCAAAGAGGAAGGAGACACTTCCCTGTTCTCCAAAAGCTAAGGGTCCCCTTATTGGCTTGTGTGTTGTCATGCTGGTATAAAAAGGTGTGGCCTAGAACCTGGGCTGTGTTTGTCTTTAAAAGTAATGTTCATGATTTTGTTGCATGCTTCCTAAAATGAAACCCTTTCCCCATTTTCTGCTCTTATCAGGGAGCAGTTAGTGTATTAATCAGAGTTCTTCGGGGAAACAGAACTAGTAAGGTGGATGGATATATGGATGGATGGATGGATGGATGGGGAGAGAGACAGACAGCATGAGTGAGGGAGAGCGAGCTTATTTTAAGGGATTATCTTACATGATTGTGGGAGCTGGCAAGTCTGATGTTTGGAGGACAGGCCAGCAGGCTGGAAACTCAGGCAAGATTTATATGTTACGGTCTTCAGACAGAGTTCCTTCAGGAAATGTCAGTCTTTCCTATTAAGGCCTTCGCTTGATTTAGTAGAGTCCACCATATTATAGAGGGTAATCTGCTTTATTTAAAATCAACTGATTGTAAATGTTAATCATGTCCACAGAGACCCTCATGCAACACCTAAATTAGTGTTAGACTAAACAGCTGGGCACCATAACCTAGCCAAGTTGACACATAAAATTAACCATCACACCTAAGTTAAACACTTAATTTCTTTTCCAAATTGGGATTCTTTTGAGGATAAGGCGTTATAAATAAATAGAATTACATATAAAAGTCATCCAATTATGTAATTTTAGTCATTGAAAAACAATTTATTATATTGGAGAACCTATAAAATAGTTCTATTAAGAGATTATCTAAAAAGAAATTTATTCTAAAAATATTAACATATATCTGTGTTCATTAAAGAAAAACAAAATCTATTCTGTTGAGTTTTCATTAAAAAGAACATACATAGAATTCTCAATAAGAGTTCAGATAGATTATTTAGTATCTTAGCCATAAATATAGATATCTATATATTTCAGAAAGGGTGTATTTTAAAAATTTGGTTGTATTATTTAAAATTATTTTATAAAATTGTGGTCTTTTTCAAAGTTGCATTTTATGGTTGCTAAATTTGACATTGGTGTTTTTTTTTCCAATAGCTAATATTCTCTATAAATCATAATTTAAAAATTTTAGAATATGATCTCAAATTATAGATACTAAGGTACCTAATAAATTCTAAGCAAATTATACTAAACTGAGATTATTCCAAATTCTTAAAGAATACTTTACTATGTAAATATTCCTATGTCCTTTCTACTCTATTTAGCATGCTTTTAGTCAACAAAATTTTTACAAGACAAATCTTATCACATAATTTATATCTACTTTAGAAGTCTTGAGACTATCAAACTTAACATGCTGCTAGATTGTTGGCATTCTCAGGTCCGTTTCTTCTTGGTGTATAATCTAAACCTGTCTAGTAAAAAAAATAGTTTCTCTTTAAAAACTAAATATCAAGTTAAGGATTCCTGTCTTGGTCTGGCCTGCTATAACAGAATGCCATAGACGGGGGGACGTGAATAACAAGCATTTATTTCTCGTATTTCTGGAGGCTGGAAGTCGAAGATCAAAGTTCCGAAAGAATCATTGTCTGACAGGGCCTGGTTTGATCTTCTTAGTATGTCCTCACATGGCTCTTGCTTGGTGTGTGCAGATTATATCTATATCTATATCTATATCTATATCTATATCTATATCTATATCTACATCCAATCTATAGAGATATCTTATGTCTTGTTATATTTTTATAAAGGCGTTAATACCACCATGCACATACATGACCTAATCTAACCCTTGTTACCTCTCCAAAGACCGTGTCTCTAAGAAATACTGTCATGTTGAAGCTGGGCATGGTGGCGCACGCTTGTAATCCCAGCAATTGGGAGGCCGAGACCGGAGGATCCGGGCTCGCAGCCAGCCTCAGCTACTTAGTGAGCCCTCCACAACTTAGTGAGACCCTGTTTCAAAATAAAGAATAAAAATAGGACTGGGGGTGTGGCTTGGAGGTAGAATGCCCCTGGGTTCATCATGTTGGGCATCAGAACTTCAACATAAGAATTTTTAGGGACACAAACATTTAGTCTAGAGTTATTTCCAACTGACTGAACAAAATGGAACCAAGATTGAGAATGCATGATTTTGCAAAGTAAGTCTTGATGGAATAGTTCTTTAATTCAACATCATGTTGATTGCAAAAATATTTTAATTCAGTTTCTTTGTGTGTATAAATTTTTGTGATGTTGGGCAGACTTCCACAGTTTCTATGGATGCCATGTGAAATGCATTTGCCTTCATTTTGATTGGTAGTGGTGTTACAGTTCACGTGGGCACAGTTGTAAATTACAGGTGAAACAACCAGGTCCAGGTTTGCTTCTCTTCCATGAATGTTCTTAATTTTGTAAAAACTTTCTTACTATGATGGCATCTTGCTCCACCAAAATTTGTAATTGTGTTATCACTGTAAGAATAAATCCAGTTAATTCTTATTATTCATAGATTTCCTATTTAAATGTGCTTGTGGCCTCAAGATAATACTCACGGAGCTTTGGTGTCATTCGGTGGGGCGCGTGAGTACCAAGGCACAGAGGTGCAGGGATTTGGACCGCCCGGCACACGCGTCCTGCCTCTTTCAGGTTTCCTACTGTAAACAAGTGTCCTTTTGGTGTTCTATGTAGTGCTGTGGTTTTTGCATTTTTGTGCGTCTTGTTAGTGATTTTGCTGTTAAAAATGACTACCAGGTATGAAACTCTAGTTGTATAGTATTCCTAAGTGCAAGAAGGCTGTGACGTGCCTTATAGAAACAATTCATACGTTAGAAAAGCTTCATTTAGACTGGAGTCGTGGTGCTGTTGACTGTGAGTTTACTGTTAGTGAATCAACAATGTATATTAAATATCCAAAACAGAAACAGACACACAAGAAGGGTGCATTTGATCACTTGCTGAGGGTGTGACCACAGGCTGTCGGGAGCCTAACCCCACCTCCCCTGGGAGCAGTGGTTTGGTAATCACTAAATGTTCATGGGTGACTTACAGAACTTCATAACTTTAAAAAGTAAGAACCGACTGTAGTTTTTGCTTTTAAACTGAATTTAAATAGCAATTACAATAATAGTGGATGTTTCATGATCTACAGAATAAATCTATAAAAGCCTTACTTTGATTTTGTGAATTAGATGAAACAAACTGTTATTGGAATTAACTGGTTTTTATATATTTGACATATTTAACGCTGATAGAAATGTCATAGAAATTCATCACTGAACTGTGAATGTCTTTTGCTAGTTGAGCCAACAAAGTAACATTTATCACTTTACTTTGACTATGTAAATAAGACAGTTCTGACTCAGGACTGAGTTTTTAAAAGTCATTTGATCTAGATGAAAAGTCATGCTGTGTAAGTAGCCTGAAAATCACCTGTCTGCCCTTGTTAGCTGGTGTCTTTGAGCTAGCTGTAAGTAAGCGGGGGAGGTAAGGTGGGTTTCTCTTCCCCCTCCCGTTTTTGCAAGCGGGCAGGTACTGTCTTTGCGGGCGAGGCGTGGGCTCTGCGCGGGTGAGGTGGGCAGCTGCCACGTGTCTCTGAGATGGGGCCACATCGACAACGGGCTCCGCTGCTGTTACTCACATATGGCTGTCCGAGTTCATGCCAGACACGGAGGAAAGTAAATTGCAAACAAGTCCCAGCTTATTTTAATATTCCCATAAAGAGATCATTGGAGGATGAAAAGCCTGGGACAGATGGTAAATTGGGTGGGACCCCGGTCCCCGGGTAGGCAGCAAACTGACACACACAGACTCCTTACCAGACGTGTGTCCTTTCAAGAATCTTGTAACGCAGCCGGGCGTGGTGGCGCACGCTTGTAATCTCAGCATTCGGGAGGCTGAGACCGGAGGATGTGGGTTCGCAGCCAGCCTCAGCTACCTAGTGAGGCATTGTGCAATTTAGTGAGACCCTGTTTCAAAATAAAGCATAAAAAATAGGGCTGGGGGTGTAGCTCGGAGGTAGAATGCCCCTGAGTTCAATCTCCAGTACCACACACACACACAAAAAAAAGAATCTTGTAACGCCAAACTCTTGAGGATGGTCTTCCTGGCACAGGGGCTGTGCCCTCGATGTGACTCACTTGTTTGTGATGATTTAGTAATTTCCACAGCATGTGCCCTCGGAGAAGAATGTGAAGCATTCTCTCCTAGCCCATTTTAGTCATTGTGGCGTGTCTTTTTTTCTGGAGCATTTTCTGTTCATTTTAAAACTTTTATTAAGTTTTGCATGCTTTTACTTTTAAACTAAAGATAATAATAGTAATAAACTGTGAAATTAATTTCCCTTAAATTAGTTCTTTTATCTTAATACAAGTATCATACAGTAATTAGAAATGAAAGTAGTTTATATATATATATTTGATAAAGCTGGATTATGTGAATATGATTATAATAGTGCTTTATATTCTATTGCAGAATTAATTGAAAAGACTTACCTTATATCATATGAGTACAAGAGCCTTGGCACATAGGTAAGTGACAGGCATTTTTGAAGAGCTATTTCTGAAACATTAAGTCATTTGATCTTCATAGAGTCTTGGCAAAATAAGCAATGGGCCATATCTTACTTGAGTAATTTACTCTTTTTCTCTTACATAACACATTAGGAGAAATATGTTAGCATTAATATTCATGTAACATTTCTCTAGCACCCAATAATCTTGTTTTCCAAGGAATTTTAGGTTTATCCTCTATAATAACTATGAGAATATTGTTAATAAGATAGAGAAGTATGGCATATACCAGTACTTGGGAGACTGAAACAGGAGGATTGCAGGCTGGAGGACAGCCTCGGCAGTGGAGCAGACTCTCAGCGACTCATTGAGACCCTGTGTGGAAATAAAAAATAAAATAGGGCTGGGGGGTAGCTTCAAAGTAGAATGCCCAATACCACCGAAAATAAATAAATTAATTAATTAATGAATTAATACATTAGTAATCCAGATTCCATGAAATAGAGGTGCAAGGAAAGATGTCACCATAGGAAATGTGATTTTATTTTCTGAACATTGTCGTGCTATCTGTAAACATATCCTTGTACTTAGTTACTGGCTTTCTTTCTACTCCTTTAAGGTAATTGTGTGCTCTTTGATCATTTTGCATAGCATTTCTGTTTATGCCAGGACGGTCTTGAAATGGTTCCCAGCGCACTGTCTTTTTTCATCAGTGTACTGTTCAGAGATGAAAGGGTTAGCCAGATGACTCGGCAATTTGGACTTGACACCTCGTTAGGATGGTTTTGTTAGTCATACTGACCTGAACTTCAAGGTCAAGATCTAGGCACAGTTGACTTATTATTAATGAATAAAGATGAGCATAACTCCTAGCTAGCTTTTCTTTGATTGAGCTAAAATAATACAGAATTGATTGTCGTCAGATAATAGAATTCTCAGTTTCCAAAATGGACTCCAGCATGATAGCTCCTTTAAATTTCTATAAATATTAAAAGACTCTCAGACGGGAATTCTGGAGTTTGCTGAAACTATTATGTAACTTTTCATTAATAAAGTAATAGTCATGCTGGTCTTATGAATGGTTTCCTGCTTCTGTTGCCAACTTTAGTAATTTTAGTTAAATTTCATGAAGGGAAATAGAAATATGTTATACTTAATGGATAGACATTCTAAGACGAGCGCACCTATAATCCCAGTACTTGGGTGGCTGAGACAGGGGAATTGCAGGTTCAAGGCCAGCCTCAGCAACTTAGTGAAATCCTGTTTCAAAAGTAAAAGATAAGCCGGGCATGGTGGTGCACACTTGTAATCCCAGCATTCTGGAGGCTGAAACCGGAGGATCCAGGTTCGCGGCCAGCCTCAGCTACCTAGTGAGGCACTCCGCAACTTAGTGAGACTCGGTTTCAAAATAAAGAATAAAAAAAAAAATAGGACTGGGGGTATAGCTCGAAGGTAGAATGCCCCTGAGTTCAACCCCCAGTACCGCAAAAAAAAAAAAAAAGTAAAAGATAAAACAGAGCTGAGGATGTGGCTCAGAGGTAGAATGCCCCTGGGTTCAATTCCCAGTACCAGTGAAACAGGAAATGGACATTTAGAACAATAGACCTAGGCCTGAATCACTCTTGTAGAACAATTGTCAGGCTTGGAGACTCCTGCTTCCCTTGCTAATCTTTATTCAGAATTGGTGTTATCAATCTTATGTTAATAGGATTTACAGCTCTACTTCTTAGTTGTATAACATGATTATTCCAACTTTGGTAGGAAAGATTAGAAAAAAGGATATATTTTTCAGACTAAGTTTAAATTCCATTGATCATATAATAGTTCACACAAAATCAACCAATGAAATAAAATGTTTCTTATTCGGTGCCAGCAAGACATTAAAAGTGTTGTTTTTAAGGACATACTACTTAGCTAGCTGCCATTTTGTGGTCAGGAGCATATAAATGAGAAAATCTAATATAGACTGTGCACTTCCTATGTAGCAGGCTCTTTACCTTTATTATCTCCTTAATCTTCACTAAGGCTATGAGATAGATTGGAACTCTTTTTACAGATGAGACTGGGAGACTAAGAGGAGTCTCCAGGCGCCCCTGAGTCGGTGGGCCAGAAAGAATGGGAGCTCTTTCTGTGCCCACGATTTGATTCATATTTTTAGTAGCTTCCAGGAAATGCCGAAGATTCTCATGGACATGCAGTAAACTTCAGATTGCTTCTACTTTTCTAGGTAAGAGTAGCAGGTCACAGCTAGATGTGGTGGTGCACATCTGGAATCCCAGTACTTGGGAGGCTGAGACAGGAGGATCAGACATTCTAGACCAGCCTCAGCAACTTAGCGAGACTCTCAGCAGCCTAGCGAGACTCTGTTTCAGAACAAAACAAAAAAGGGTTGGGGGTATAGGTTGGAGGTAGAAAGCACCTGCTTTCAATCCCTGGTGCCACACACACGCAGAGTAGCAGGTCACTCCGGGTGACCTCGAGCCGATTCCCCTGGGGTCACTCCCCTGGCTGAGTTCTCCCGTTCTGGTCTAGCCTCGTCTGGCTCCCTCTCAGTCCCCTAGCATGTCAGTTGTTCTGTACCTGCTTCATGGCTGAACACTGCTTGTGATGTGCTTCGTTGAGCATCTGCAGGGACTTTTGGCGGCTCTGGGAGCGTGTGCAGAACCATGCTCTGGTCAGTGGCAGGCAACTGCGCGTCCTCAGTTGGTGTGGGAGCTTGGATCCCCAGGAGCTGTGCGCCTGACAGATGAGACGCAGCCATACAGACTCAGCCAGCCAGGAGGTAGGAATGGGGTTGCCATGGTAAAGGGGGATCCCTTTTCAGAACTCGGCAGTGGCCACCAAATACATTCCAGAGGGAACCCTAAATTGAGCCAGGTATGGTGGTGCACACCTATAATCCCAGTACTTGGGAAGCTGAGACAGGATCACAGGTTCCAGGCCAGCCTCAGCAACCTAGTGAGACCCTGTTTCAAAACAAAAAATAAAAAGAGGGCTGGGGGTATAGCCCCCAGGTTCAATACCCAGTACCAACCCCCTCAAACCCCAAAAAACAAAATTCCCTAGGTCTCGTGTATCTCCTTCCCACTCTGTCTTCCTCCCTGCGCTGTAGCCGCGCTTGCCTTGCCCCCCCTTAGAGACCCCAAGTCCATTTGCACTCAGCTCATTCCCTCTCCTTCCCTCCAGGGTGCCCCCCTCAAGACAGCCAGTTCAGCCTCTCACTTGGGACCGGGGAGGTCAAGTTAGAGAGAAACCCGTTGAGCACATGTAGCAGTAGAGGGCTCGCTAGGACTTCTGTAGTGTCAGCATCCCACCTGTCTATAAGCTGAGCTGCTTTCCAGTGTATGAGGGACTGGAGATTTAGGAGTGCTGGAAGACATAGCCAGAACCTAAGGGGGATGTTGCAGGGGTGTCTACTCACTTGAAGTAGCGCTGTGGTGTGTGACAGCGAGGTCCTCGGAAGGCCAGATCTCCGTCACTGAACGTTCAGACGGAGGCCGATGGCCTTCCTGCAGATGTTGTGGAGGAAAAGGAGCTGGGTGGAGGGGGAAGAGCTCGTTTCTAAGGTATTCCCAAGTCTGAGATTCTGTGAGTTGTTCTTGGAATCTTCTTTTACAGAAGCAGCTCTCAGAGCCCCCCTCAGCCTCTTCCCCCCCTGAATAAGAGACAGTTTCCAGGAGCCCAGAGGACAGGGAGCTGCTGTCAGAGCCGATCCCTCAGATCCGCAGGTCCTCATCCAAGGAATTTACTTTGAGGCGCTTTTCTTCTCATGTTTTATTATTTTATTTTGATTGATTTTTTGCCTCAAATAAATTATACAAACACAAACTTTTTTTGTGATACTGAGGATTGAACTCAGGGACATTCTACCTCCGAGCTACACACCTAGCCCTATTTTTTATTCTTTATTTTGAAACAGGGTCTCACTAAGTTGTGGAGTGCCTCACTAGGTAGCTGAGGCTGGCCACGAACCTGGATCCTCTGGTCTCAGGCTCCCAAATGCTGAGATTACAAGTGTGCGTCACCACGCCCAGCTCACAAATTCTTAATAGAATTTAGTTATTAAGCAAAAAGTCACCCAGTCTCAGAATGAAAGAACATGCTACTTAGAAGTAGCCTTTGGCTAGAATTTGCTAGAAATGGAAACTTCACCTCATCTCCACCCTTGTATGAAAAAGCTCCTGGAGAAGAAGTGACTGTGTTTTGAACATCTTATTTGTTTTACAAAGAAAATGCTAAGAAATCTCCAGAACCACTAGGACTTATATTTGAATTGAGCAAGATTGCAGGACACAAGGTACATGCACAAAATCAGTGTATGTGTGTTCCTAGCAATGAACAATTGGAAATTGAAATTTAAAATTTACATGGAAATACAAAGGATCTAGAAAAGTAAAAGAAAAAAATCAAACAATAACAGTACTGAAGAACAGCCACTCTCCAATTTTAACATTTCTTTTAAAACTATAGTCATCAAGGCAGTATTGGCCTGAGGATAGACCCTGGAGATCAATAGAATAGAACAGAGGCTCTGGAATTAGACCCATCCACATATGGTCTATTGATTTTTGAAAGTTGTGCTGTGGTAATTCAGTGAGGAAGAGTCTTTTTCAACAAATGGTACTGAAACACCTGGATATCCATATGGAAACATTAACCTCAGCCCTTACTCCATGCACAGAAATAACTTGAAAGGAATTATGGACCTAAATGTGAAAATACCAAACCTATACAACTTTAAGAAGAAATCACAGAATAAAATATTCACACACTTAGGGTAGGCAAGGATTTCTTGGGAGATAGAATAGAATCATAAAAGAAAAAATTGATAAATGGAGCTTCATCAGAATGTGAAACTTATATTCTTCAAAAGATAATGTTTTAAAAGTTGAAAAGCAGTCCTTAAACTGAACATACTCAGAATACATGTATTCAACAAGTGACCTCTGACCTAAACATTACAGCCCATTGATAATAAGACAACCCAATGAAAATATAAGCACAAGAAGATAATAGCCAATGCAGCACAGAAAGAGGTGTTTTACATCGTTAGACACCAACAAACTACAATCAAAACAGTAACAAGATGCTAATGTGCACTCTTCAGAAGAGCTAAAATTGCCGGGCGCGGTGGCGCACGCTTGTAATCCCAGCATTCGGGAGGCTGAGACCAGAGGATCCTGGTTCGCGGCCAGCCTCAGCTACCTAGTGAGGCACTCCGCAACTTAGTGAGACTCGGTTTCAAAATAAAGAATAAAAAATAGGGCTGGGGGTATAGCTCGGAGGTCGAATGCCCCTGAGTTCAATCCCCAGTACCGCAAAAAAAAAAAAAAAAAAAAAAAAAAAAAGAAGAGCTAAAATTAAAAATTTTAAAAGAGCCAGTCGTGGCTGAGATTTGGATCAGTTGGAACTTTTGGCAGTAGGAAGGTAAAATGATAAAACCATTTTAGGAAACAGTATGGCAGTTTTTATATCATCACAAGACCAAACAACTCTACCTATTCCTGTTGACGTAAGAGAAATGAAAACGTGTTCACACATAGACTGTACATGAGTGCTCATACACGTTTGACCCCTTATCTGAGGTTCTTGTGGCCAGAAATTTTCAGATTTCACATTTTAAAATTGGAAGCCGGGCATGATGACACACTTGAAATCCCAGTACTTGGGAGGCTGAGACCGGAGGATCTGGGTTCACTGCCAGCCTCAGCTACCTAGTGAGGCACTCCACAACTTAGTGAGACCCTGTTTCAAAATAAAGAATAAAAAATAGGGTTGGGGGTGTAGCTCGGAGGTAGAATGCCCCTGGGTTCAATCCCCAGTACTGCAAAAAAACCAAAAACAAACAAGAAAAGGATTATTTGCATAGACTTTACCAGTTGAGTATCCCTAATTCCAAAATACAAAATCTAAAATGCTCCAAAATACAAAACGTTTTGAGCATCATTGAGTTTTGCATTTTACAGTATTTTGGATTTTTGGATTAGGAATGCTCAACTAGTAGCAACTTTATTTAGTAGCCCCAGATTGGAAAGAGTCGTCCATCAACTAATGGAAGGGTAAATGCACTGTGCTGTGTCTGTGTGTGGAGTATTACGTAGTAATAAAAGGGGATAAAGTACTGAATGCACGAATAACATGAATGTATCTTGGATGTAGTATGCTAAGTAAAATAAGCCAGACACACAAGAATATATAAACAGTGTCATCCATTTACTACTCACATTAGTACATTAGAAATGCTGGAAAAGACAGATTTAATCTATGTGACAAGATATAGACAAGTTGGGGTTGACCTGGATGCAATACAAAGGAACTGTGGAGGGTGACAGATGTGTTCTAGATCATTATTACAGTGGTGATTATAAGAGCATATAAATTTGTCCAAGCACATTGAAAAGTGCACTTCAAATGTATATATCTTACTAGGTGTGCGTGATGGTGCATGCCTGTAGCCCCACTATTTGGGAGGCTGAGACAGGAGAATTGCAGGTTCGAGGACAGCCTCAGCAACTTAGTGAGACTCTCAGCAACATAGCGAGACTCTGTTCCAAAATAAAAAGGGCTGGAGGTGTAACTAGGAAGTGGAATGCCCCCGGTTTAATCCCTAGTACCCCCCTCCACAAGCACAGTATGTATCTTACTGTATGTGAACTATACATCTGTAACATTTCTTTTTATAAAACATTTCTGGCTCACAAATATCAAAGTATTTTATCAGCAAAAGAGTTTAACTTATGTCTGATGTTAGAAGACCATTGTAGAAGGCTAAAACAGAGCGTGAAAAGTCCATTTAGAGAAATCACAGTGAGCCAGGTGTGCACGCTTGTAATCCCAGGACTTGGGAGGCTGGTAGAGGAGGATCGCAGGTTCAAGGCCAGCCTCAGCTATTTAGTGAGGCCCTCTGAAACTTAGTGAGACCCTGTTTCAAAATAAAGAATAAAAAATAGGACTGGGGCATTCGGGAGGCTGAGACCGGAGGATCCGGGTTCGCGGCCAGCCTCAGCTACCTAGTGAGGCACTCTGCAACTTAGTGAGACTCGGTTTCAAAAATAAAGAATAAAAAATAGGGCTGGGGGTATAGCTCGGAGGTAGAATGCCCCTGAGTTCAATCCCTAGTACCACAAAAAAAAAAAAAAATAGGACTGGGGTGTAACTCAGAGGTAGAGGTCCCTAGTACTGCAGAAAAAAGAAAAAGGAAAAAAAAAGAAAAAGATAAATCAGTGGATACAATATAAACAATACATGAATTAAATGTGTGTGTGTGTGTGTGTGTGTGTTTTACTGGGGATTGAAACCATAGGCATTCTGTCTCTGAACTACACCCCAACCTCATTTTTTTTTTAAAATAGGGTCTCACTAAGTTGCCAAGGGTCTCCCTAAGTTGCTGAGGCTGGCTATGAAACTGCAGTCCTCCTGTCTCAGGCTCCCAAGTTCTGGGATTATAGGTTTGTGCCACCAGTGAAGTTATTTTTTTAAACAAGTAAACAGTAGATGAGCTCTCCTTATCCTGCTTCACCTATGATTTGGTATATTGAAATGAGACCCTGCATCTGCAGAATGCATTCATCTTCCATTCCATTTTCTTAAATTGGTATTTGGTAGCACCCTTTGCACCAAGAATCACCTGGCTAAAATGAAATAATTACCAAAAAATGGGTCCTTGGTTTTATTGTTTTTCTAACTTATTGAGGCTAATTTTATTTTTGAAACTAAACGCATGTATGGGGGATGCACCAACGCCCCATAGAATTTACTCTTTCTTTCAGATATAGAACCTCTAGGTGGTAGCTGAGCGCATGGCTGGTCATCTAGAATCAAAGCTTCTAGCTCCTTTTGGAGCAGGGCATAGCTGTGTGCCTAATGTGTGGTCACTTCCTTAAAGATCAGCCAGTTGTCCTAGACTTTCTCCTTTCCCTTTCTGCTAGCTGGGCTGTTACACCACTTACAGCAGCTACCTTAGGTCTAGAACTGGCACCGTGTGGGGGGTGGCAGAGGCAGCCAGGATCTCAGCACAGTCCTGTGGTGCTCATCTCCCCAGCACCCTCGATGGCCACCCAGGATAGAAAAATACCTGCCTCACCCAAGCGACTCTACTTTTTATTCTCTTTGTATGGCGGAAAGTTTACACATTAATATACAATGGAAGGCGTTTAAGATTTTAAAGTTTTTCTCTATACTCTTTAGCTATAGTTAGTCTTAGTTAAAATAATTTTCAAAAACAGAATGTGATTATATACCAGGAATTTTTAATTCAGTGGTTATTTCTCAAATTTCCAAGGTACAGTTGAACTTTTGTACTAATTACAAATAGAATGATGATAATTTTCTTTTATGATTTTTATGATTGTATTTCTGGGTTAGTTTATGATCAATGTTAATCAAGTTACATGGATACTTTTAAAATTGTTTTTGAAGATAGCTAAATATCTATTATGTAGGACAACTTTTTTTTTTTTTTGCAGTACTGTGGATTGAACCCAGGTGCATTCTATCTCTGGGCTACACTCCCAGTCCTATTTTTTATTCTTTATTTTGAAACAGGGTCTCACTAAGTTGTGGAGGGCCTCACTAAGTAGCTGAGGCTGGCCGAGAACCCAAATCCTCTGGTCTCAGCCTCCCAAGTACTGGGATTACAAGCGTGTGCCACCATTCCCGGCTTATAGGTCAACTTTTTTATAAGAGATTTTTGTCTAAGAGCAAAGGCTTAAAGTTAAAAATCTGTAATTTTTTCCATTAATTTTTTTGTAGTTAGTTTTTATTCGAGTATATGTGTTAATATGTTACTTATTGTCAGTATCTCAATTGAGGATTATCTCTTTTAACTGAATAAGACAATTTTCTTCCTGATTTATAACTTGTGTTTTGTGTTTCGTTGCAGTTGATATTGTTATTGCCACCTTACTTGACATTTTCTTAGTAAGTCTTCTACTTCCAATTATATTTACCTTTTCTTTGTCTTTTATTTTAGTTGTTTCCTGAGAGTAGAATGTGGTTGGATTTCACTGTTTTTAACCAAATGGGAGCCTTTGCCTTTCAACAGATATTTAATGCACTTATATTTATTGTTAAAATGATCAAGCTGGTTTTACTTCATTGGTCTTGTTTTAAGATTTCTGTTTTAAATCCTTCCTTGTTTCCACTATATTTTGAGTTTTTTGCTATTTGATTTAAAGTTTGGTCTTTGATTTAGGTTTAATTTAAAAATTAACCTGCCTTAGTCAGGTGTGGTGGTGCATGCTTGTAATCCCAGTACTTGGGAGGCTAAGACAGAAGGATTACGGGTTCGCAGCCAGCCTCAGCTACTTAATGATGCCCTCTGCAACTTAGTGAGACCTTGTTTCAAAATAAAGAATAAAAAATTGGGCTAGGGGTGTAGCTCGGAGGTAGAATGCCCTTGGGTTCAACTCCCAGTACTGCCAGAAACAAACAAACAACTCAAAAACCTATTAACCTGCCTTAAATCTGGAAGGGATTCTATTAAAGTTTTCCTTAAATCTGTATAATACCTGTAATTAACAGTCAAGAATCTGCTGGCATCTCCCTCTTTCCCACTGAATGAATTGAGAGATTTAAGTTTTATTTGGTTGCCTCTCAGTTTGCATTAATATAATCTGAGGGTTTTTATCTCAGATTATTACTAAATTGCTATTTTAAATAATTTATAATATTTTTATTACTTCTTTTATGGACATAAAGATTATGAAAACCCTGAGATTGTCCAAACCTGAAATAAATTGCCACGTTTTCCCGTTATATATCAGAATTAACCATAAGAAAGTCATTAAAAATGTATGTTTTATCTTTTTGCTTCTCATTATTTTTTTATCTAGTCCTAGATGTCTCCAAAAGACACTGTGCTCTTTTTCCCTGTTGCCCACCCTCAGGCCGTTTCTTTGCTTATTAGACCAGGAAAGAGAAGTAGAAAAAGTCATATTTGAAATTAAAATATTCATTTGGGAGGCTGAGACCAGAGGATCCGGGTTCGCGGACAGCCTCAGCTACCTAGTGAGGCACTCCGCAACTTAGTGAGACCCTGTTTCAAAATAAAGAATACAAAACAGGGCTGGGGGTATAGCTCGAAGATAGAATGCCTCTGAGTTCAATCTCCAGTACCAAAAAAAAAAAAAGATATTAAAATATTAAACTCTGGACTTGATATTTTCTATAGCAAAATGTAAAGTCGAGAATATGTTTAGGATAATTGAATTAGTGGATGTTGTGGTGGTGGGTTTTGTGGGGAATTGCTGGTCCTTCAGTCAACTCGAAAGCTTGTTTCTAAGATATTCCTGTCTGATGATGACCGTGTCCAGTAACATGGGGCCTGGCATGTGAAGTCTCATTAGTCCTTTCCTGACCGAGCTGCCCCGCATTGCGTCTCTGACGGACTGTTATCCTGATATTGAACGTGCCTGCACATGTGGCTTCCACAGTGGGTACCAACTTCATTCCCTCTCAATAATATGGGTGCTTGAATGGGTCTGCTTCAGCAGGTAGTTACATAGTTAGACTCCCAGGAAGCAGGGGGAGGCGAGGCCCCGCCAGTACCTCCCAGTGCCCCGGGCCAGGACTCAAGGTGGTGTGGGATTCTGGAAAGCCAGGACCACGGGGCCAGGAAGACCTTCATTCTAGCTTTGCTTGTCATCTTCCTCTGTGGCCATGGCAAGCCATGGAACTTTTCTGGATCTCAGACTAGAACTATTAACTGAAAAAGCTGACTCTCTACAATTCTAACTTTAAACTTCCATGACCGACCAGGGCACCAGAGATAGCAAAGAGGTTGCCACTTGACAGCACTATGCGTGTGCGTGCGTGCATGCGTGTGTTACTGGATGTTGAAATCAGAGACATTCTACCTCCAAGGTACACTTCCAGCCTGATTTTTTATTTTTTATTCAGAAATAGGATCTTATTAGGTTGCTGAGAGCCTTGTTAAGTTGCCAAGACTGGCTTTGAACCTGTGATCTTCCTGTCTCAGCCTCCTCAGTACTGGGATTACAAGTGTGTGCCACCATGCCTGGCATGGCAACATTTTTACTTTTAATTTCATCAAGCAAAAAATCAGCTTAATTTCATCTTGTAAAGTCAAGAGGGATTAATCATTTATCTCATTCCTTTGAGTGAAGAAGATTAGCAGCCAGGGTTGTATGTGACTCCTGTGTTTATCCTCTGACTTAATAATATTAGGTAAGTGACACACGTTGTAGTTGACTGTCCAGCTTGTAGCACTGGGAAGTAATCGGGTGCTAGATGACTTAGAGGAGTGTGAACTTGAACTTGCCCCCCCCCCCACCGGGAACTCTAAGAACGTTATTTATCTAGATCCCTGCAGGTTTATCACCTTTTCCACTGGGATATGGGCCTGTCTCTAGATTGAGGATGTGGAAGGTGGTGACCAGACATTCTTCACGGACAGGCTCTGGAGCGGTGAGGTATGCTAGCTCTTCTTGGAGGTCGCATTTCTCAAGAGCTACTATAGCAAGCCACATAAGCTGATTTCTTGCTATAAATTGAGCTGAGCAGGGTCTCAGGGAAGGCAGAGAGAGTTTCCAAATGATGAACATGTCACAGTTGTGAGCTAGATGCCTAGACCTTCACACATCTAGAGGCCAGAAGACCTGCAGGCCACGGGACTCGCCAGAGGAGCCATTGCTCTGTGTTTTTGCAGGTTTTGCCGCTTAGGTTTAGACCATAGCCTAGCATCTGGAAGGAAAAAAGGCTGATGTTGAAGATGATCGCGATTGAATTGTCCTGTACTAGCTACAGATTACATCTAGAGTTATCGGAAGACACCTTTTGATCAATTACTCTTCCTCATGAATTTGCAGAAAAGATTTTTCTGGACTTTAATACATCTAAAGGAGCTTGCACAACCTCCCACATCCACTGAGTCTCCCATAGCGCTTTGAGGCGGGGTTTCCGCCCACTTTGGCCTCGTGTCCTGCTCAAATAAGAGGCTGCTTTTTCTAGTTTTCCTCTGTTAAATGTGGGCGTCTTTTCACAACACTAGAGCCTTTAATTTATAAGCTGGCTTTGTAAATCGATAGGACTGAGGCTGCGTCTGGCCTGGGAGTGTGTGGTTTGCCTCCATGCCCGAGCCATCGCCAGCCATATCTGCAGCTCTTACGAAGGAAGTAGCAGCTTTCGTGACCCGGTTTGCCCACGATTTATTGGCTAAAATCTAGATGATCTGAAGGAAAAATTAATGGGATAAAAAAGTCGGTAATGGCCATGAACTGGAAGGAAGGTTAGGATTTTAAAAGCCAGAACCAGTATGGTCCAGACAAGAACAAGAAGTTAGGAGGAGCCCAAGAGGAGAGGTTTTTAATTAGAGCAACTCTCAAGGCATTTGAAATTGTTGTGACAATCTTAACTAGGCAATTCTTTGGTCTTATAAAAAAATCAAAGATTCAACTTTCTGTGTGTGCCTTATTAAATATAAACACATACAAAATTTAAAGGGAGAAGGTAATCTTTTTATGTAAAACTGTTTTGATTTATAGTTTCCTGGACTTTGAAAGCCTCCTTGTGCCCTTGATGAAATATATTCAGTGGTTTTAAAACAACACAATTATGGGGAGGGGACCCTTTTGGCAGAAGCAGGTATTTTTCATATCACAATTAAAAATGTTATTAGGAAAATTATTAAAAGGAGGGTGGAACAAAGCTTGAATGGGATTACTAAAAGAAAATGAAATTATAGAAATTTAGATACTTAACTACAACTAAAAGTTGAATTTGTATATAATACTGAAATTTTCAGTGGAATTGAAACATCCTAAGGTAAAACTTCATTTAAATATATTTTGTTTTTTAAAGATTATTTACAAAATGAATACATGAATACTATTTCCTTTGTTGAAACAAAAACGCATTATACATCAAACTAAAATTCCTTTTGATCTCCACTCTCCCGTCTCCCCTCAGGTCATTTTGCCATTTATCCTTCCAAATGTTCTTCTAAATATTTACTTTCATGTATATATACTCACACAACAGAAATGTAAGTTTTGTATAGTTGTTTTAAAAACAGAATATATTGATTCATTTGAAATATGGCTTTCTACTATATTTTTATTTTTTGTTTTAGTAGGCGGGATGCTTAGCATTGTCCCTGTAATTATGAAGTCTTATCATCTTCAGAGGGGAGTAAAACAGATGATTTTATATGAATAAAATCCCACCTTCATCCTGCCTTCCATTTATATTCAATTCCTAATGCCAGTAGTTTAGCATTCTTTAATAAGACTTCAAAATTGAGCATTTAGAGTGATTTTTTAGTGGTGAGAGCGTAACTCTGAGCTCTGCTTTGTTTTCCTAGTGCAGCTGGCCATCTCCAGGTCCCAGGAGGCAGGTGTGGGGGAGGCACGGGAGGGCGTCTCCTGCTCACCTCTTAGGAATGAAGAAGTAGGATGTGTCTCACTTGGCTCGTTCTAGAGAGGAACAGACAGCCCCAGATGTTTCCTCAGTCGTTAATGGTTTAAGAGCCTGTGCCTGTGATGATGTCCTTATTTTGGGGACAGTACTAGGACAGCAAATCTGGTTTGCAGGAAGTTTGATTTTAAAGATGCCTTTCCCGGTGCCTGAGTCGCGCTGGTATGAGGAAGTAGGGCCGCTGTGGTGGGAACTCTGAGGTCTTTATGGGAATGGGCAGAAAGGGACCGGTATTATGGATGGGTTGAGAAAGAGAGGGGAAAAACCACGAGCTTATTATGTGTACCCTATTTTGGGGGAGTTTGGATGAGGATTTTTTTTGGTGCATTGTAATCATACATCTTTGTTAGGAACAAGCTGGTAAAGGCATACATGCACACGTTTCTCATTTAACCCTTCCCCAATTCCTGCCCCACTCCCTCCTTCTCAGGTTCAGTTTAGTGATTGACTTTGATCTGTTTGTGAAAGTACATCATGTACATTAGGGTGTTTGTCTCCACCTCCCCAACACCTTCAGTTAAGTCATCTTCTTTGCTCACAAGGTTTCTCCTTCTTCATCTGGAGTCCCTCTTATGCCCCTTTTTCTCCCTAGCTTCCACATATTAGAGAGAATATACAATTTTTTAGTTTTTGTGACTGACTAATCTCACTTAGCATAATGTTTTCCAGTTCCCTCCATTTCCCTGCAAATGACATGATTTTGTTCTTCTTTATGGCTGAGTAAAATTCCACTGTGTACATATCCCATAGTTTTGTAATCCATTCATCTGTTGATGGACATCTTGGCTGCTTCCATAGTTTGGCAATTGTGAATTGTTCAGCTATAAACATAGATACATATGGATTGGTCTGATAGTTTGGTTTCCATTCTTTTGAGTAGAACTGGTATTGCTGGATCATATGGTAGGTTCGTTCCCATTCGTCTGAGGATCCAGGTGAGGATATTTTCAACACTGCATGACAAAGTAAAGAACTTTGAGTGCATGGCATAGCTGTCAGAAAAGTTGAAGTCCCAGCTTTGCTGTTTAACTAGCGGCAGGCCTTGATAGTGGTGTGGTGTGTGTGTGTGTGTGTGTGTGTGTGTGTGTGTATGTGTTTTGCTGGGGATGGAACCCAGGGCCTTGTACATGGTAAGTAAGTTCTACCATTGAGTTACATCCCAAGCCCACAGCCAACCTTGAAAAAGCTCTTTATACTGTTTTAATAAACTGACAGTAGTGTCTGCTTCCTACAGTCCTGAGGTTGGAATTACATAAAAAGTGTTTCCTGCATTGCGAAGTGCTGTGCAAATGTGCCGCTAGTAGTGCTGTTCCTAAGCCTTCTCGTGGCCATCATGGTTGTCAGAGCCTGCTACAGTTTGCGCCTAATGTCTCTCTACCAAAGACTCACCTGCCTGTTTCTATCCTTCATGACTTGAAAGAGGTTACTATATGAGGGTTCTGTTACCCGAATACAATAAAGACACCCTATTCAGGTCTAATTCTAGGTCTAATAGTTATTCTAGGTCTAGTATGTATCAGTCAGCACTTCTTCTGGCCGAATGATAGGAAAGATCATTGAAAAGATCAAGGAGAGGAGAAAGTATACGCTGAAGAGCCCAGTAAATGTCATGTCCCCGTCACACCATGAAACCTACATTGGTTTTCATAGGCATTTTTTATTCTTTTTTCTTTAAGATTAAAAAGGTATTAGTGTTTATCCACTTATAAAGTATTCGCTAAATACCGTTGTGGTGGAATACCGAAAAAAAATAAATTGTCTTGCCTTGGTTTCTGTGTGGCTGAGATTCTTTATTTTGAAATCTTGACTAGCTTTCTAGGAGGGCGTGCAGTTTTTATGTTTAATAGAACAGCACACGGGTTGGAAATGGCCGAGTAGCTCCCACTTGCAGCGGGCCCGCTCATCTCCCGAGACGAGGCTGAGCTTCCCTGAGTGACGCGTGCTGTACTGTGGGTCTCCATTCTCCCGGGGAGCCGAAGCCCCTTCAGAAGTCTGGCGAATTGGGTTTGTTTATTGTTTTTCTCCCTCCCATTCTGCTAATAGAAGTGTTGTAGCAATTCAGAATCTAGGTGAAAAATGAGCATCTTCAGCTTATGACTGTCTTGAGATTTCTTTCTGCAAGGCAGTGCTAGAGGTTTAGACATTAGTTGTTTAAGGCAACTAAGAAGCCTCACTTGGAGTCTGACTTGCTGTTTTTAAGGCGTGCCGTTCATTGTGTGGAGACACGTGGACAGGTGAGTCCTTAAAGACGATCATGTCTGCTTTGGAGGAGACACTTTGTTGGAGAAAAAAAATCTTCATTTTATTGTTCCCTCTTCTGGATGGCTCTGCAAAGCTAGCCCTTTTGAAATGTTTTTGTTTTTATTTTTAATATCTTATTGTACATTGTAATTATACATCATGGTGAGATTCAAAAGGGTACATTCATACATGAGCACAGCAGTTGATTTATTTCCCTCTACAATTGTCTTGCTTTGCCATCTCTGTTCACTTTCATTTATCAATTTTTTTTGACAGACTCTTTGTGCCAGACCATTTCTATCCTAAAATTACACCAAAGAAAACATAAAGTCTTATTTCAAAGTGGTCTATGAAATTCCATTCCATATTTCAAACTTAGCCAGTTGGAAATTTCACTTTTTCTCCATTGTGTATTGCTATCTGTACCCATGTACTCACCATCTGAGGATTCGGTGTGCATTTTAGTTAATATATTTCAAATGGTCCTATTTATGGAAACTGAGCTTTTCTTCTTTTCCCTGAAGCAGATGAGGAAAGAAGGACTTGTTTTGTTTTTGTTTTTGTTTTAGATCCCAGCCAGGAATCTCTGAAATGTCTAAGGTCTAAACGGCCACTTCTGCTTTTCCAAATCAACAACTAGAAATATTTCAACTTGCCTTGACTAGAGCCAAGCTACTCTTTAAAAACAGTTTACAATCTGTTGAATTTTCTAAGCCTCTGGCTTCGAATGTTGGAGGAACTTTTACATGGAGTAGATAATGGATGGGGTAAGAGTTTCTGATTCGATTGCATGTTATTTATTGTGGAAAGAATGCTTTCCCTACAGACTGACTAGGAGCAAGATGTTTAAGCGTAAGCCAGGGTGGAGACCTATTTGTTTGGTCAGCTTTATAGAAGCCATGGTTCCCTACGTGGGATGAGCCTGCCAACTATTCTGTCTCCCCACCCTGCCTGATTCTTCAAGTTTCTCTGGAATATTTACTTAGGGCTCTGTCGGATGAGGCGGTCCATGACGCAGTGCATATGTGGCAGCTGGAAAAGTTAAAGGCTGCTTTCTAGAGCAGCATGACTTTATCATATCATTACGAATTTATGGTGTGCGTGCGTGTGCGCGTGCGTGTAAAATGTCTTTTTTTCATTTGCCCCTCTCCTGTCTGCTCTTGGCTTGTGGAGTCATAACTGGAAGGCAGCAGGACTGTACCACAGGCAGTAGGAGGAGGTACAGAGATATGAAAGGGTTACTGCTCACATTTCCTGTGTAATTCCCTCTGATCTTACTGAGCTGTAATTCCTTTCTTGATGTTAAACATTCCCAGGCTCCTTTAACCTTCTGGCCAGCTCGCACGGGCCAAGTGTGCCCCAGGTGATCCTGTCGGCCGGCCTCCTGTGTTCTAAGAGGAGAAACGGCTCTTTCTCATGAGATGGGCTCACTGCAGTCCAAGAAGAAATCGCTTTGATTTCAAACAACAAAGGAGCAGTGACAGATTAGTTTTAAAATTAATATTTAGCAACCAAATTTGTTGTTGCATTGTATAGATTTTTGAATCTACCTTTTCCTGGGTTAGTGAGTTTCTGATTACATTCTTTCTTTTAAAAATGTACTTGAGAGAGGGGTTGTGATTGTTAAAGGGTAAATCATGAACCTCCCGTCTGCCTTTTAGCCTACTTAAATCAGTCCACCATCTGAAGTCGCTCAGATACAAACTGCTTAGCTGAGACTGCACATTTGTGGTCTTTTGTAGTCAGCTCAGGTTTGAGTGGAGTAACGGGGAGTACTTATTTCCTACTTTTTCTCTGGCTTTGAAAGTCTAGGACGGCTCATTTCGATTCCACAATTTAAAATACATACATTTTTGTGGTTGGCAAAGGTTTTCTATTTTTGCCTTTCCCCTAAGTTTTAGAAGAAAATGTTACGCTGTAAAGCAGAAGAATGTATCTGCAGCAGTTCATGAATTGAGAGGGACCCGGAGGACACGTGCGGGCACTGCTCTGGGCTCAGGCCTGAGCTCGGTTCCGACAGCTCTCTGCGTGCGTCCGCTTGCGCCACTTAATGCCACATCTTTGTCCTCGGCAGCTCGGGAACCTAGAGGTGTGGGGACAGAAGCGAAACTGTCTCTTTGAAAGAGTTTCTAGGATAATTCAAGCTTGATGGCACTTGGGCAAAATAAATGATTTGGGTTTCTCTAAGCAGTGAGATAAGATACTTTTAGTGCACTTCAGCACTTGTAAGGCGGCCTGCGTGGAGGTGGGTAGTTGGGCTTCCGGGTGGCTTCCCATTGAATCTCCTTCAGCGTAGTCATTCTCCAGTAACAGCCAGCCACAGTAGGCTTTCCATAGCAGTGTTGAATGGCTGACGCTGCCACATTACTTGTGTACTCTTCACTGTTCTATAGGTGCATGAGTGTACGCATGACAAGGAGAGAGACACTGTCAAAGTCCCTTTGTCACTGAACAGTCATTCCTTCATAACATTCTGTGCCCAAGTCCTTAGGTGGTCAGCACCTCCCTGGCCTGGTCCTGACTCTACTCTGCTATAGAAAAAACGGCCTGCAGTCATCATTTACTTAAGTTATAGCTCATCTGTGAATATTTCCTAAAATTAATAAGCAAACTCATTGTTTTCATAAAGAAAAACACTTATGTTTCTCCCAAGGATTATCTATTCCCGGGAAAGCCGTATCAGTGAGTCAGCAGACACCTGTGACTGCGGCATTGCCCAGGGCGTGTGCTCTCCGAGGGGGTGTGCCGTCTTATTCTTGCCAGCGGCACTCACCTCTCGTCTCAGTGAGCGGGACATGTACCGGTCAAGGGGAACCGTGACTGAGAGCACACTACAGAGGATCGTGTGCTGTGTGAGGGGCACGAGCAAGAATCGCAGTGCTCAGGGGCAGGGGAATGATTTCGCCTGAGTTAGAGAGTGATGGGAGATTTGTGGAGGAAGCTTGAAATGGGCATTAAAAAAACAGTTGGTGTTTGGATATAAAGGACCGAGGAGGCTGTATGGCACCCCCGGTTCCCAGCAGCAGCGAAAAAACAAAGAGCGTGTGAGTGTATGGTGGAGACTCCTCCGCTGGGTTTGTTTGTTCCTTATACTTAACTGAAGTGAAAATTTTTTCCCCTGTAAAAACCTTTGCACTTTACTAGTTATGCACATGATTTATTTTTATATATAGTCATTATTTCTTTTTTCTTTATTTTTTTTATTCTTTATTTTGAAACCGAGTCTCACTAAGTTGCAGAGTGCCTCACTAGGTAGCTGAGGCTGGCCTCGAACCTGGATCCTCCGGTCTCAGCCTCCCGAATGCTGGGATTACAAGCGTGCGCCACCACGCCCGGCTTCTTTATTTTTTTTAGCTAAACATTTCTTTTTATTGGTGCATTGTAATCATACATCTTTGTTAGGTACAAGCTGGTGAAGGCATACTGAAGTAAAGTTTTAGAAAAGCCTCCACCTAAGGATCACTGCAGTGGCAAAGCTCCTCCTGTTTTCCTCCCAATTAAAATTTTAGCAGAAAGATGGAAATAAGAAAGTATATCAAAAACTTTTCATTCGTGACCTGATGAGGGCCCCATCCAATTTCAGTGGGAAGCTTAACCGTGCTCACTTCTAAGTTAAATCTTGACTTGAATTCTAGCATATAAGGAGATATTTTTAAATTCAGTATTGTTTGTGCATATATAAGATTTGTAGTCTCTATAGCTTAATAAAATTTTACAAGCCGGGCGTGGTGGCACACGCTTGTAATCCCAGCATGCGGGAGGCTGAAACTGGAGGATCCGGGTTCGCGGCCAGCCTCAGCTACCTAGTGAGGCACTCCGCAACTTAGTGAGACTCAGTTTCAAAATAAAGAATAAAAAATAGGGCTGGGGGAATAGCTCGGAGGTAGAAGGCCCCTGAGTTCAATCCCCAGTACCGCAAAAAAAAAAAAAAAAAAAAAAAAAAAAAAAAAAAAAAAAAAAAAAAAAAAAAAAAAAAAAAAAAAAAAAAAAAAAATTTACAGCAGTTTTATTAACTTCTTAAAGGTTCTTTTATAATAGACCAGTTATTCTATTAATATCATTATTTTAATCCTATATTTTGGTTTTGTAAAGCAGGTTAGTAAACAATTAGTATCTATAGAGCTCCTTTGATTGTATTTAATTAATTAATTAATTTATTTATTTATTTTGCGGTACTGGGGATTGAACTCAGGGGCATTCTACCTCCGAGCTACACCCCTAGCCCTATTTTTTTATTCTTTATTTTGAAACCGGGTCTCACTAAGTTGCGGAGTGCCTCACTAGGTAGCTGAGGCTGGCCGCAAACCCGGATCCTCCAGTCTCAGCCTCCCAAATGCTGGGATTACAAGCGTGCGCCACCACGCTCAGCTTGTATTTAATTTTAGAAAATAAAAACTTTAGTGCATTTAATTTTAGATTCAAATTTTGTCTCTATTTTTATTCTTTTATTGGGCAGTCGAAGGAAAAATAATAAAGCAGCACAGAAATGAAGCCAACTTTTCTAAGATAATAAAGGAGAATCTTAAGATAATCCTCTGACTTAATTTTTTTAGTCTTTTGGTCAGTGGCAGATTTATGTGGCCCTGTCTGTGTTTCTAAATGTCTATATTTGTTCAACTATGTGAATTGATGCCAGGTTGGCAGTTAGTGAGAAACTCTAACCACCTTGCTTCCCTCATGATATTTTCCTAAAGATCTAGAGTCTTTCAAGATATTACTAGGTGATCCACCAATAAAGAGTTTGATAGTCAGCTACTTTTGGGAAAGGTTGAGAAATCATGGTATTTTATTTAACCCAGTACATCCCAAATTTATTTGAACTTAGAAACACCCACTTCATTTTCCTTCTAATTTACTTCCCTTCTTTAAGATTTTATAGAATTAAAATCTCCTATAGAAAAGTCTTCAGGAGTCATCACTATGAAGTTTTATACACAGACACACATGAACACATTATATAGGTCAGTGGGTAGGAGTTGACCAGTCACAGGAGAAGTTACTTGGCCTGGAGCTAAAGTAAGACTTTCCTTTCTTACCATAAATATTTCTGTTGAGTGTGTTTTTTCCTCCTATTAGTCTAAATTCTTTTTGTAACCTTGAGAACAAAAAACAAATGAAAAGACGTAAAGTAGTTGAGAGAAGCCATACTTTACAAAAGCCTTGCTCAGTCTAAGCTTTTTATTTCAAGGTTTTTTAAGTACCAGCCTCCCTGGTAGTTTTAACTCACTTTGTTTAGTAAATACCAAAATTTGTAAACAAGTTTTCCTAAACAAACTTACCTTATGAAGTAAGGGAAATCTGATTAGATAAATTTAATATCCCTTGCCTAAAAGCAAAATCCATAAGAGAAAAGACTTAAAGGAGTTGAGAGAAGCTGTACTGGAGGGAGACGTATTCGGTGATTCCTCTTATGGGAACTGTCCAGAGGAGGAAAGTGTTGGAGGTGGGAAGCGGTCAGGAGGTCAGGGGGTCAGGGGGTCGAGGAGTAGGAGCAGGGATTGACTGTAAATGAACTTAAGGGAATCTGGGGTGATGAAAGTACTCTAGAGGTCGATGGTAGTGAGGATTGCACACCTCTGTGAATTGACTGGAGCACCAGTGAGCTGTCTGCATGCCACAGGGGAGTTTTGTGAGATGCAAATTGTACTTCAATACTGTGGAAAACAGATAATAAAGATGGGACAGATGGAGCAACCTACAACACTTCTCACATTTGCTTGAGCTGGATCACAAATTTGGCTCTAAGCTCCCCGAGGAAACTTCCCACAAGAAGAGATGGGTTGTCTGTGTTCCCAAGATCAAAACTCGCCTGCATTTCAGGAGAAGCCTATAGCTACAGTTCAAGAAGACGCCCTTTGTCCTGTCTCTTCTGCCGAGTTGTTTCCTGAGCCCCCTTTCAGTGTAGTCTAGTGGCTTAGTATCAATCACACCCCAGCCAGCACTGTCTAGCTGGGTGAGCAGAGAAGAAAGCAGCCAAGGACAAGGCCGAGGTGCTGCTTTTTGGTCGCATGGCTTAATCCAGAGAGATTTTTTAGCATAGGGACTGGCTGGACTAGCCAGAAGCCTTTGGTAAAGACTGAGGAGCACTTAATTTAGCAATTTGCACCCTGACTATAGTCGTATCTGGGGGAATGGTTACTCTGAGTTACAGGTTAGCTAGGGGTGGTTTTTAATAGGAAGACTGGGGATTAGGATTGGCAGCCTCTTAAGAAAGTCGGGGACCTCTGAATGGACATCTGGGCCGATGGGTTGGGACTCTGCTTGGGATGTAATTGCGGCCGTGTTCCAGTGCACACGTCGGGAGCTCCGGGCTCAAAGGCGACAGAACGCAGCCATGAATTCAACTTGGAACGGCGCTTTTTTCATTGTTTGCAAAGTTTCACAAGTACTACATGCTTGTCTTAAAACATTTTTAAAACCTCAAATCATGTGCCAAATACAGAATATGCAGAATAAAAATTAAAGTCTCCTTCCTTTTCTCTAGTCCTTCTTAGTTATAAACATGTATTTCAGTTGTTAGAGGTTATAAAGCTTCAGTGAATATTCTGGCACTGGTCATCTCTGTACCAGTGATGTACATATATATACTTAAGTATCCTCTTTTTTTAGTTTAAAAAGAGGATACTTAAGTATATATACATATGTGTTTATTATTTTAGTAGCAAATATTAATTGCTGTATACTTCATAACTTGTCGATGTTTTTAATATTGTGTTTAAAAACTGCTTTAGGTGACTATAAATTTTTTATTTGTAATACAATTTTATATTTGTAATTATGTTCTTGGTTCAATCATGAAAAAGTATCTAAATAAGCATTTTTTAAATGAAGTAAAGGGTAGCTTGAGCATGAATTCTTTGCTTTAATTATGTATGTACAAAAATTTCTTTAGTAAGAAGAAAATGATTGTGATTTCAATTTAGTTGAAGCTTATTATATTTAGAAAAATTTTGTTTGTTTTATAGAGAAAACAAACAATTATCAGAGAAAATTGGCCTTTTTATCTCTAAAAAATAATTTACCTCATAATGAACTTCTGCAAAATGACTAGGATTAGACTTCCATTTCCAGTTAGGCTATAGAAGATAGTGTGTGTGTGTGTGTGTGTGTGTGTGTGTGTGTGTTGGGGGGTGGGGGGTTAGGCAGTGTGGTCCCTGCAACAACTCAAAAAAAGAAAACAAAACAGAGAAATCATAAAACCCATTGTTGCAATGATATGCTGCTATACAATATACTTCCCAAATACTTAGTAGGTTTTTTTTTTTTTTTTGGTGGTGGTACTGGGGATTGAACCCAGGGGCATTCTACCTCCGAGCTACACCCCTAGTCCTATTTTTTTATTCTTTATTTTGAAACCGGGTCTCAATAAGTTGCGGAGTGCCTCACTAGGTAGCTGAGGCTGGCCGCGAACCCAGATCCTCCGGTCTCAGCCTCCCAAATGCTGGGATTACAAGCGTGCGCCACCACGCCCAGCTCCAAATACTTAGTAGTTTAAAACAACAACTTTTTTATAGAACTGATGCTTATGTGGGTTGGAAGCTCAGACGGGTGATTTTTCTGTTCCTCACTGTATTGACTGAAATGTCTGGATGGTGTTCAGCTCACAGATGGATTACTCTGAAGGGTCCGAGGTTTGTGCATGTGTGTGCGTATGTGTGCATGGGTGTGTGAGTGCATGAGTGTGCGTGGCGTATGTAGTGCTTGGGCAGAGATGGAAGGCGGGGTTCACGTGGCTGTTCTGTCATGGTAGTTTCAGGGTAACCAGACCTCTGATTTATGGCTTGGGGCTCCTGTAGAAAAGTTCCAAGAGACAGGAGGTGGAGGTTGCCAGTATCTTAAGACCCCAGGCTGGAAACCCTCACCCGCCATTTCCACTGTATTCTATTGTTCAAGGTAGTCCCAGGGCCCACTCCTTTCAATGAGAGAAGAGAGAAGCAGACCTCTCAGCAGGAGAGTGTCATGGGATGTGTGGCCGTCTTTAATCCACCACCGTCCACTTTCTGGCCACAGGTGATTTAAATTCCTCCACTCATTTCCGAGAGTCCCAGTATTTTCTTCCGAGTTTGGCTTTAGCCTCCGGCTTCAAGTCCAGGATCTGGCTGTCCCATCAGGCCCAGGTCCATGGGAAGCTCCTCAGCTGCAGTTCCTCTAAAGAGGCAGGTTTGTGCTCAGCATAGAGTGGAGAGGCAGACACAAAATACCTGCAGTACTGCTCCCATTCAAAACTAGGCAAGGAAGAGGCAGTTTGTTTACACTGGTCCAAACAATTTCTACATCCTAATATTGTCAGTTCCTTTGTTATTACATTTCTTCTCCCTGGCTCTAGGAATCACCTCCTCAATTCTGAGTTATCTTTCTTTTTTCTGAAGAAGTGGTCATTTTTGCAACTGGGTAGCCTTTCTAACCTACTTCTTGCCTGTAAAAGTTTAAGAGGCCAAAAGCATATTTTCACTTTATACTATTTTCTTTAAGTCCAAGCTAATATATTGCCTTTTAAAATGTTGTGGATTTCCTATGTATAAAATTATAACTCACTTCATTAGATAGACTACACCCACATTTATTTTTGAGATAGGCTTTTTTCCTACTTCATAAAAAGAGGCATGGGAAAACTATACCTATAAGATTTTAGGAACTTTTCTCCTTATTTGAAAGATCACACCATCGTGATTCTTAGCAGCCATTTATCTACAAGACTGAATCCACTCTTAAGATTCTTAAAACCGAACTATATACAATGTTAAATCACTTTGTAGTTTCAACACAGTGGGTTTTTTTTTTTTTTTTTTTTGGTGGTGGTGGTGGTGGTACTGGAGATTGAGCCCAGGAGCATTCTACCTCTGAGCTACACCCCTGGCCCTATTTTTTTTTTTAATTCTTTGTTTTGAAACAGGGTCTCACTAACCTGCAGAGAGCCTCACTAAGTAGCTGGGGCTGGCTGCAAACCTGCGATCCTCCTGTTTCAGCCTCCCAAGTACTGGGATTACAAGCTTGTGCCAACACACCTATCTTTCAACACAGTGTTTTATAGGCACATTTTAGAGGTTTTCACCCTGAAGCTGTACTTTTTCAGTAAACACCTGGTCTTAATAATGGGTATATAGTTCTGAGATGGTTTCTTACTTTTCTATTTGGAGGTAATGTGGGTAAGCAACTGTTAATTTTTTTTTTTTTTTTTTTTTTTTTTTTAGTAAAAGAATTGAGTTTTGAAAAGAGCAAGTCCTAGCTCCTTTAAATTTTCTCTAAATTCTGCTTGAAAACTCCACAGTTCTTTTGTTAGTTTCTCCATGCATAACATTATACTTGTCTAAAAGAGACCAACACTTTCAACCTTCTCCCTAAAAGTTGTCTTAGCTAAATCTCTGGGTATATTTTCTCTTCTTTTATTAAGGAACAGTGTTACAAAGAAAAGAAAAGAATATGATATATCAACCAGATAATGTATATGATAGTTATATTAATATTGTGCAGTGTAGCCTTTTAAGCAAGATTATTATGAGAAATAAAAACATTTCACAGTGATATTTATGTTACTAGTAACATTTTAAAGTGTATATAAAGCCAATATTAAGAGAATAAAAGGGAAAAATGGACAAGTCCATCATCACTTTAACAAGAATTTGTTTTGTTTTGTTTTATTTGACGCTACTGGGGACTGAACCCAGGAGCATTCTACCTCCAAGCTATACCCCCAGCCCAGTTTTTTATTGTTTATTTTGAAACAGGGTCTTACTAAGTTGCAGAGGGCCTCACTAAGTAGCTGATGCTGGCGGTGAACCTGTGATCCTCCTGTCTCAGCTGCCCAAGTACTGGGATTACAAGCCTGTACTACTGTGCTTGACTAACAAGAAAATTTAACAAGATTCTTTTAAGCACAGAATAAGCAGATTTTCAAGAACCGGTAATGCTACAGAATATTTAAATAATACTATTAATCAATTTAACCTAATGCTATTTAGAGAACATTACTCCCAACAACTGCAGAGTGCTAGGCTTTTCAAGTCACATGGCATTTTTACCAAAATAGAACAACATGTGCTGCACCAAAACACAAGTGCTAATAGATGTGAAAGGACTGGAACCCTACAGTGTATGTTCAATATTGGAGTTAAACCAGAAACCAGTAACAGAAAGAGAACTGGAAAATCTCCAGTTTGTTTCGAAGTAAGCAACATACTCCTCCTTCCCTCCCTCCCTCCCTCCCTCCCTCCCTCCCTCCCTTCCTTCCTTCCTTCCTTCCTTCCTTCCTTCCTTCCTTCCTTGTGTGATGCTGGGAATTGAACAACACAGGGTCATTCTACCTCCAAGATACACCCTCCTCTATTTTATTTTTTATTTTGAAACAGGGTCTCACTAATTTGCTGAGAGCCTCATTAAGTTGCTGAGGCTGACCTCTAGCCTGTGATCCTCCTGTCTCAGCCTCCCAAGTACTGGTATTAAAGGTTTGCAACACCACACCCAGATCTAAGCAACACATTTCTAAACAAATAATGGGTCAAAGAAGTACTCACAACACAAATTATAAAATGTTTTGTACTATTAAGCCTTTGGGACACAAAGTAATACTTAGAAATACAGAGTTTTAAATGAATATGTTTAAAAGTTAAGTTTGAAAAGTGGTAATCCAATCTTCCATCTCAAAAAAACTACAAAAAAAGCAGCAAATTAAATTCAAGTAAACTGTAAGGAGGAACATAATGGAAAAAAAATATAAGGAAAAATCAATAAAGATGAAAGTTATTTTCTTTGAAAAGATTAATAAAATTGATAAACCCCTACTAAGGAAAGAAAAAAAGAGAGAAAGTTCAAATTAATAACATAAGGATGAAAAGGGAATATTTCTTGGGATTGAAGAAATATTTCAATAAAGTTGACAGCTTTTACAAAATGAAGAAATTCTTCTTAGAGAACACAGCATCCCAAAAGAACACAAATAAAGAAGTAAAAACTGTATCTGCTAAAGGGATTGAGTCCTTAACTGGAAATCTCCCATCCTCTAGTGGTAATCCTCACTGGAATTCGGTCTCAATATTAGGTCCTTGAATGTTTCTAGAGATCGGAAACCATGGCGATTGGCAGGTTCTGCACTCAACCCCACTCCTGGTACAGTTTCCTTCCAACTGCTTTTCATTTATTTACTTTACACCTGTTTGGAGCTGGACGGAACCATTTACAGCACATTTTTCTTTTTCCAACTTCTGAACCTTTTGTGAAATAGTCTTTATTCATAGACTATTTCATCTATGAGACATCTAGGTAAAAAGAGTGAACTTAAATCTCCATCAAGTTTTTCTGCCCTTTCAGATTAGATCTACTTAACTCGCCCTGTTGAGTTTACTCTGTGGGTGATTGGAGAGTGCATGAAGGTTTGGGCAAGCAACTTTTTAAGAGACAGAGGCTGGTTACACTCGTCCCAGGTTTTTGCCCTATCTCTTGAAATAGGTGAAAGAAAGGGGAACAGACAGACAGACGGACGACCCCAGTGGAACCTCTAGTTCCTTGTGCCGTCTGGATCTTCTGCTCTGTCGTGAATGAGTTCTTATAACTTTGATCTTTTCCCGTAACTCTTCTCCGAGGTTCCAAACCTGGCTTTCATCCTCAGTGCCAGTTTTAAAAATTTCACAGTTATCTTAAGAAAAAGCATGTGATTTTTAAAAAATTCTAGCTTTTCAAGGAGGGTGGCATGCGTGTTTGCTCCCCTCTCCCAGTTCCCCTTTTCCCCTCGGTTCCTTGTCTTCCCAAACCTGCGCTGCGTCCCCCTTCCTGATTCCTTTTCTTGGTGGCCTTCCAGGACACTGCTCCAGCCTGTTCCATGATGTCAGTATCAGGCTTGAAATTACCATCTCCACCCCACACCGTGTGATTCCAAGTTTCTCCAAGTTCAGTTTTGAGTTTCTAATACTCAGAACTCAATTTTTAACTTCATCAGTTCTGTCAACTAGAATTGTTTCTTTTCTCCTCTGGCAACTTTTTTTCTCCCTAACTCTTAAATTCAAATATTTCTTCATTCACGGAACCTCTCCCCTCTCTTCCCTTCCTTACTCTCTCTCTCTCTTCCTCCCCTTTCTCCCTCTCTGCCTCAATAGATGGCTTTGCCATTAGAGCTAAACTCCCTCAGCCTTAAGTTTTACACACAAATGTTTTATCTGTATCTAGTACCCTTCCTTTGTGTCTTTTTAACCATAAAGAGCTGTTTGACCTCTTTAACATAGCTAACTCCAGCAGAGTTCTTGTTCCTTCCTTCTCTTGAATTTGTTCTATATTTATCACATTTCTTTTTTCATTTCTTCCTTTTACTGGCATTGAAAATGAAAAACATCAATAACTACAATAAAAACTTTAGTAAGATTCAGCTTCACTTTCAAACTATGCCACACTCCTTAGAATAATGAAAGTTTACTGGTTAATTCCATCCCTCCCTTTAAATCTCCCAATTACGGAAATTTCTATTCTCTTTTATTGCTTTCCTGAAATTTCTCTTTGAGGTCAGCAGTAACTGCTAAGTTCCTCTCACCCTCCTTCTGCTCTGCAGGGTCGGGGCGGGGCACGCCTTTCTTTCGGCTCTTCTTTGTGGCTTCATTGATGGATCCTGGCTTCATTGATGGATGTCAGTCACTCTTGTAGAAAGCTCCTCCTCAAATAAGTAAACCGTTTAGGAGACGAGCAAGCCCTTGCATCAACTTCCTCCAGGAAGAGAGAACACACAGGTGACTCTGAAGTGGTGCCTTCGGAGAGAAAGGGTGGAGTGTTTTTATTGATTATAGGTGGGGTTCAGAAGTTCTAGGACAAAATATCAGGGATGAATTGAGACGCTGGGTTGGTTGGTTTCGTAAGGTGACGGTTGATACACACAGTACCTGGCTCTGAAGAGAAAGCCAGGTCTGTTGCAGCTGGCAACCCCTGGGCTTGAGCTGTGGACTCAAGGGTGGTGGTGCCCGTCTCAGTCTCAGCTCCCATAAGTGGTCTGGTAAGTGCCTGGGTTCTCACGTGGAAGCACTTCCTCAGTGAAGTTTTAACATTTACTTCCATTCCAGTTGTCCTGGTTTCTTCTCATTTTGACCATTATAGTTAAAAAGTGGCTCTCAGAGCTGTCTTTTGGATCTGCTCATAGTAACCCATTCTTCAAAGCAAAAGCCATGTTTCTAAAGCATAGAATCCACTGTGTTTTCTGCTGAGAACCTTAATGGCTCCTTTCAGGTGTAAAATAAATCCCCATGTACTGAGTTTAGTGTGTAACCTCTTAAAGTAGGATGTTGGTGTGCAGTCCCAGTCCGTCTGTCTCCTGACATCTCTCCCTCCCTTTCCCTGTCTCTACTCAGCCTAGAACACAGAGCCTCCCCCAGGTTCCCTGCAGTAATGACTACCCCAGAATCGTAGCTCGTACAGCCCTTCTCTGCTCGATACGGAGTTATCCACATTTATCCTTCTGGAGCTTCTGCGTCTCGAGAGCAGGAATCATCTCATTCTCAACTGCATATTTCCCTGCTCATTGTGACACTGAATAAGGCTGAAATGTTGGCTAAATTCTAAATAATTCAGTTTAACCAGGCTACAGATCTAATAATACATTTTCTCAAATTTTTAGGAGATTGACATAAAATATATGAAAGGAAGTATTATGTCTTCTATTTTAGAAGTCCCTGAGTACATTTTGCGATTTTTACTTCAGGTTCTTAAATTATACATAGGATAAGTAATGTCAATTTTATAGTACTTCATATAACTCTTTTACAGTCTTTCAGGTGTAATCATCTAATTGGCTTCTATAAGGTACCTATCAATCCTTTTAATTTCATTTCTTCCATTACATTTGTTTCCAGATAAAGACGAATGGCGTGTGTCATCCTTTACTGAAGTTTTGAAGTTAGAAGACGTTTGCTAAGTCAAATCGTTTCCAGGTACGTCAGCTCAGACCCAGCTTAGCACCAGCTCCAGACTGTTTAAAAGCAAAGAATTAAGTTTACTATGTTTGACACTTTCTGAACTCTCAAATTTCTTGGAATATCTGAGTCACCTTGTATATTGAATCACTGGTCTTGGAAAATAGTGGAAACATCATTTCTTATTAAATTTCATATGCTTATAAAAATATAAGCCTTAAACTCCTTGTGCTGTTTTTTAAGTAGGCTTAACATCTCAGATTCATCCTTTTATTTGTATCAAGTCTAGTACAGTCTTAACCATGTGCCAAACAATGCTTATAAAATAGTTTTTAAAATTGTAGCTAATATTTTATCTTTCAGTTTTTAAATTTTTTCGTACAGGCTTTCTAAATGATTTCTATGTTCTTATCAAAGGGAGTAATTTATTAATTTTTTTCCAGTACTGGGGATTGAACCCAGGAGCATTCTACCTCTGAGCTCAGCCCTATTTTTTATTGTTTATCTTGAAACAGGGTCTCACTAAGTTGCAGAGTGCCTCACGAAGTAGCTGAGGCTGGCCACAAACCTGGATCCTCTGGTTTCAGCCTCCCAAGTACTGGGATTACAAGCGTGCTCCCCCACGCCCGGCTTTAACCAGCCTCCTACAGTGATCTCTTAACGGTCTTTCATACTCATCCTCTCTTCCTCCATTCTGTATTCTGCTGCCACGTGCATCTGCAGGAGAGCCACTTTAGTCGTGTTTACACCTTCTAATGGTTCCGGCTCCCTCTGGTGTGGCAGCCATGCTCCCTTGCCGGGCATTGCCAGCCCCGCCCGCCCCAAAGCGTCCCTCACTTGAGCCGCCTGGCTCTCCTGTTTTCAGAGCCGGACTGCATCGTCCTTCACGCTTCTGCCTGGCCTCTGCCATGCCTGCCATGCTCCCTGCCTGCCCCTGCATGTCCTCTGCATCTCGAAGCCGGTGCAGCCCTCTCCACCAGGCTCCCAGCCCACTCCAGCGAGGGGCTCTTCCCCTGGTGCAGCCTGAGCCAGCGCTCCACTTCCGCCAGGCTCTCAGTGCGTTCTCCCATGCAGCTTCGGCCTTCGCGTAGCGTGTAAGGTTATAAAATCAGAGATCTTCCCTGACTAGTTTCTGCCTCCGCAGCATCCAGCATAGCCTTCAACAGAGTCCAGTAAATATTTGCTTAATAATTAAGAATGTGCTGGACCCCTCCCCCACCCGCCCCTCTGCTTTCATCCTTCCAGAGGCAGACAGCCCACATTCATGGCGACTGCCCATTCTCCTGCGCTCCTGGCTGCCATTAACAAGATGCCTCGGTCCCCGCCTGCCTATGAAGTAGACTGTATCCCAGAAGTTCACGGCTAGTTCTGTTGTTTGGAATGCAGAAAGCAGGCGTCCACAGAAACAATGTTAAAAATAGTGGTTGGGTTCTCAGCCAGCTCTGTTTAACTCCTAAGTGTCAGCGCTCCTGGAGCTGCAGGCAGGAGGGCGCCAGGTGCTGCTTTGTGGGGAACTGCACCTCTGGAGGTGGGGGCTCATCTCCCTCCGTGCTCTGGACACAGGGTAGGAGCTGGCGTGGCTAGCGGGGGCTCTGGTGGTGACTCGGCGGCGGACCTGTGGGTCACTCGCCCACCAGTCCCCTTTCTACTTATAGTGTTTGTATCACAACTCCCAACCGATGGGCTACAGGTGCTCTCTGTCATTGAAACTGAGGGGAAGGACGCTTGCTCCTCTGGTCCTCCTGATGGTGGCTCCTAGTGGGGTCTCTGCGGTCCCTTCACAGGGGCGGGACTTTTGCAAATGGGGTGTTGACAGATCAAGAGCTATTTTACTCCTTCTGCCTTTCTGCTCTTCGGTAAACAGCAGGAAGTATATATATATATATTTTTTTTTCATGGAAAATATAGAAACTGTATAAACATGAAAAATACATCTATAGCAGAAAAAAAAATCACATTGCTAGGTTTCACCCCTAAATTTGATATCAACATCAGTTTTTGTGAACAAGTGATTATCATTTCTACACGGGCATGCTGGTGCTTCTAATAAAAACAAAAAAAGTCACTAGGTGCATAAACAGTCCTCGAGGTTCACAGCTTCGGTTGTCAGGCTGTAAGAAAAGAAAAAACACTTCATAAATTTCAGAGAATTTAATTTATTCAGGCATCATAACTATCGAGTGCACAGGTATCTACTTTATGCTTAATATTATCGATTCGTCGATGCTAAGGGCTAGGAAGCAAGAACAAAAGATGTTATGAAAAGTTGGCCTTCCCCCGGGAGCCTGAGAAACAGGGAGCAAAATATTAAAGAAATATTCACAGTGAAAACAGTGTTGTCAATTGCCATAAAATACTTTATGGGAATAATAAGTGCTCTTCGGATTATAAGATTGCAGTATCATTGTGATTCACGGTGGTTCTAAAGATAGTGGTATGAGGGCTTTCACTTAGCTTCAGAGGAATGATGAAGATACAATTAAAGATGGAGAGAGGAAATGCTAGTCCGTGTTAGATTAGCAGCACGAATAGAGGGCTGGAGACACAAACAAACAAGCAGTCATTCCTGGCCAGAGCAGCATAGTTCGCTCATGTTGGGTGAAATAATAGGTGGGAAAATGAGATCAGTGGTTCAACTCTGGCAGCGCATAAGAGACACCCAGCCATTTTTAAAGCTACAAGTCCCTGGATCTTACCCCAGAACTATTAAATAGAATTTCTGGGGCATGGGGCATAAGCCTGTTTATTTTTAAAGCTCCCCTGGTGGTTCTGATACTCAGCCAAGGTTGAAAGTCCCTGAATTAGAAGGATGGGCCAAATTCAGGAGGGCGGTGAACCCCTGGTGGGCGCTGGGCCTCTGTCCCTCCAGCGGCGGGAGCCCTCTGAGGTTTCTGAGGCGGGTGGCATGATCGAGTTAGTCTTTGCCAAGAAAAATGGTTCCTCAACTACATGTGAATGGAAGAGAAAAAAGAGCCAGCTCGAGCCAGAGCTGTGGGGGTGAAGGAAAAAGAAGAGCCCCATGTTCAAGTCCACTTAGGTGTGTGGGAGTCGCTGCCGTCAGCCTTGCCGCAGCATGATTTGTTTTATAAACCGATTATATAACTTCACCCTCATCAATTTGATCTCTTTTCTCTTATGACCTGGCAACTTAAATAGTCATTTCAGCCACTTTGCATTTAATGGAGAGAGACCATTGTCTGCTCATGTCCAAGTCTAGCTCATAATAGCAAGTGAAGTTGTGTATGAGGCCTGTGACCTTTAACATAGCATTATAAAGCTTTTAATAACTCCCACATATGCGTAGCACAACCTCAGTCCTGCAGGATTGGACTGCATGTATAGAAGGTAGTTTTGTTGGCACATAGTTCTCTAGCTTTGGGTTGAAATTTGAAGAACTGTTCCAAATCATGCTCTGTACTTCAATATTTTTTTTGCAGTAAGTTTGGTCATTGTTTAATTTGCTGATGGCAGATTCTGCATGCCTTTGGCTACAGAACAGTCCTCATTGTGAGCTTACACTCTCTCTCTGTCCACTCGTGTGGTCAGTGCAGCCCCAGCCTCCTTCAACCCCATCCCCTGCACCTGTGACCCATCCTCACCCTGCTCCCCACAAGCTTTGCTCCCCACCTGGCTCGAGTGGGGTGTGATAGCTGCTGAGGGTCGCACACCCCGGAATCCCAAACCAGGCCACCGGTTGACACATTCGTACCTCCTTGATGTTTTCTGAATTTTTTATTTTGAAACAATAAGCCGTATTCATTAGACAGCAGAGAACAAGTTCAAAGCAAGAAGGTTTGAGGTGACTGACCTCCTTTTAAAAAAGACTGAGCATCATGAATTTTTTAAAGTAACTACTTTCTCAGCTATTCTGTAATAAGATATACATGACAGCAGTGTCTATGGTCTTTTTTTGCATGTGACAATGAATTTATTATCGCTTCACCAATGTCTGAATACCACTTGTGTTGCTCTTTTCGTAGATGTTTAGGTTTTCAGTAATCCCCCAGGTGTTTAAACAGAGAATGGGTGGGCCGCTTGGTGTTGAGGGACCCAGAAGGGGAAAGGGCGAAGGGAGGAGCACGTGTGGAGTGCCTGCTCTCTACCATGTTCTCCGTAGGTATTTTATCCTCCTAACTCCACCTCACAAGTGAGGACGGTGGGATTTAGAGAGGGGTAAACCTTACTCCGAGGCCAAAAGTCAGGTCAGCAGTAGAAATTGGTTTTGATTGCAGTCTGTCTGTCTGTCTACACAGCCTGGACTGTAAGTCCGCATGACTTTTCTTCTTGGGGTTTGAACCCCCGCTTCATCCCTGCCCCGATCAGCCCCAACAAGTTATCCAGTGCTTCCCAGCTTCCTTCCTTGGACATCATAGAGGGTCAGACTTGCCTCGTTCGCCATTTGGGGTTGTTCCGAGATAATAAGCTAGTGCAATTCAGCAGGAGTTTATAGGTATGAAAACCTGTGGAAGTTTGGGGGATTCTTAATTCAAGAAATAAAATTAAAACAAACTTTAAATGAGATGGCTTAGATGTATTTTGTGGTATTTTACTTTTTAGCCTTGCTACAAACTGTCCCAAAATGATTTTCATTAATTTTGCAAGTCCCGAACACTGTGGTTTGCCAACCTGCACCACTGTGCATTCCGATTCTCACGAGCAGGGAGCGTCTGGGCAACACGTCAGGTACCTTTTCAGATTTGCCAGAAGCAGTCATTCGTTTCTGAGCTGCATCAAGTAGGTCTCAACTCCATAGACGCCTGTTGCCAGTGAGTGCTGTAAGGCATTGGACAGCAACGTGACTTACTGGACTAGAGTTACTGTTAACATTCTTAGAACGAATTTTCCTCTATTTGTGAGGTTTTAGCACAAACCTGAAGAAGAAAGGCACACTTTGCAAAACTATTTTGACAGAACTGCTTTTTAAAAGTGGTTCCATTGCTGGGCATGGTGGTGCTCACCTGTAACCCCAGCTATTTGGGAAGTCGAGGCAGGAGGATCACAGGTTCGAGGCTAGCCTTGGCAACTTAGTGAGACTGTCACTACCAGTCTGATTAGCATGTAGGGAGTCACACCACGTGCTGTGTGCATGTATGTTTGTATCACATTTAACCTCACTATGGTGTATAATTAGACTGTACCAGTATAAGTATATTAAAATAATAAAATATATAAAAAGTTAATTATTCAGGATAAAAAACTTAAAGTCCTGGGTGGGGGCTGGGATTTAGCTCAGTGGCAAAGCACTTGCCTTGCAAGGAAAGCACCCTGAGTTCGATCCTTAGTTCCAAAAAAAAAAAAGACCCAAAAATACAGTGCTGGGAATGTAGCTCAGTGGTAAAGTGCCCCTGGGTTCAGTCTCCAGTACCACATATATATAACACACAACCACAAAGTTTCATGTTCCAGTTCCTGGGCAACTTTTATAGGTTGCAGGGTGGTGCATACTGAGAACCAGTTGTGAGCTATTGTGATGCCCCCGTGCGTCCTTCAAGTGTGCATATAAGAGATCAGAACTTGGGGGAACCATTAAGGTGTAAGGACAGGGCCACAAATGAGGTGGCAGTGAGTCAGAGAAGTCCCCAGGTCATGCCCTGGGCTCACGCGAAAGCCACGCCCTGCTAGGGTCTAAGTCTCTTTGACATTGAATGACAGACTATAGAAACGGTACTGATGAGACTTCAGACGTGGATCCCAAAGGTGCGCCACTCGGTCTGGAGCTCCCAAGTGTGTGCGACTCTGCTGCGTCTGCCACATCCGGTGCTCCTGAGGGGCCCCTAGCCCTGGGCTGCTGACTTCACGGTGGCACTCAGTGCCAGCGCTGTGCCTGCTCCCTGGACCTGGGGGATGGACAGGTCCGGTCAGGCCAGGTCAACGAAATGCGAGGGAAGGCAGACACAGAAAGCAGCCTGGACACAGCCGAGGCTGTGAAGTGTTGGGCCTGTGGCCAGATTTAGTCCATAAATGTGTTTCATTTGACCTGCGCGGTGTTTTCTGTTTTGTCTTTGAAGCATCAATATATTAAGTAGTAATGTCTGTACTAGTACCTAATTTAGTTTGTTAACTAATTTGATGCACAAATCGAGCTTGCTAGACTTCCGTGAGAGCTGGAGGGCTGGCGGTGAGGGTCCTGTCTTTCTCCGTAGTAGCCATCAGCTCTTTCGGGATAGTGTCGGTTGTCACATGCCACCCTTGCCTGTTGTTTTTCTTTAAGTAGAAGTAAAAGGAAAGTTAAATGTTGCTTATTCTACCATTGTGTCAACATGGTACTTAGCAGGTTGATTGGAAGGCATATTTCAGTATAAGCAAGAGATAGTATTAGTTTCTTAGGGCTGCCCTAACAAAATACCCAAGCTGAGTGGCTTTAAAGAGCAGAAGTTTGTTCTCTTATGGTTCTGGAGACTAGAAATCTGAAATCAAAGTGTTGGCAGGCCCTAGGGGAGGATCCTGTGCCTTCCAGTTTTGGGAAGCCCCAAGCATTCCTTGCAGTGCGGCAGCATAAATCCAGTCTCTGGTCCTGAGTTCTCCTGGTTGTCTTCCCTCTGCGTCTGGCCGAGTCCAAATTTTTCTCTTATAAGGACACCAGTCATATTGGATTAGGGCCCACCCTAATCTGGTATGACCTCATCTTGACTCGATTCCATTTGCAAAGACTATTTCCAAATTAGGTCACATTCACAGGTACCAGAGACTAGCATGTCAACATGTCATTTCCAGGGACATCATTTAGCCCGTAGTAGAGGGCACATTTCTTTGTGGGGAGAGTAACAGTTAAAAGTATGAATTCTTTAAACAGAGGACTCACATTCAAATTTACAACTGACTTGCCATGTGATTTGGGAGGAACTGATTTCTCAGTGCCTTGGTGTCCTCGTCTGTAAAACGGGAATCATAGCACACGCCTCATAGATTTGCGTTGAGGGGAAAATAAGTTTTATGTATCTAAAGCACTTAGAACAGTGCCTGGCACATGCTACATGCTCAGTAAACTAAATGGATTATTAGCTTACTCATACATAATTTAAATGTATGCATGAAGTATCTGTGCCAAAAAAGATAAACTACTAAGAAAGCGTGGTGAAATGCATCATGGATAAACTAAGGATAGAAAGTACACATGATGTATGGGGGGGAAAAAGCTGAGAGAGAATGACTGGGGTTTTAATAAGATTTGATCTTAATGCAGATAATTGTAATATATCAAAAAACGTTTAGCCGCCCTCTCTTCGATTATCTACTGGCCCTTACGCACTTGGAGCTGACTGGAGCCTCAGGAAAGAGCTTTAAACCCAGAAACATAGACATGACTATTGGAAGAGACGAATTGGTGCATGTTATTTCTAGTTTGTGATTTTATTTGAATAAGAGATGTTAGGCTATTTAATTTTTGGCAAAGTAAAAGTGTTCTGTAGCTTGAGTATTAATAATTGGAACATTTAGATTCAATGATGTATTCACTGGGACTCTTTTATAAGTGAGAGAGAGCTGGCTCAGAACCCTTATGAAAATAGAGGGGACTGAATTGTTTACGTAACTATGGTTTCAGAAGTGCGTCTGGCTCCAGGCGTGGTTGCAGCCAGGGACTTGGATGATCTCATCTGGACTCTGCTTTGTCATCCTGCAGACAGACAGATGGTCAGTGAGATGGCCATTAGCAGCTCAAGACTTCTAGTTTAGCAATTCCAACTAAAAGAGAACTCATCAGGCCAGATAGCCAGCTCTCTGCCTCCAAAAAGACGCACACTGACTCTGACCCCACGTGTGGCTCCTTGAACAGTCTGGGGTGTTGGCTGGGTGTGGTGGGCACTGGAGAGCCGGCTTGGCCCGTGTTCTCCCAGCGCTGTAGAAGAGGGCCGCTTCTCAGCCACTGCAAGCCCCGCCGGGATTCCAGAGTGGGAGAAGCTTTTTCCAAAGGAATCGGAAGAAGGGGGATGGGAATGTGTGCTCAGTGGGCCCAACTGCCAGGACTTGAAATCCTTAAAAATGGCAGGTGGAAGAATTCAGACTAATTTCTGATTTTAAGATGGCAGTTAAACAACTTTCTGCCACTTTCTATGAAAGAAATTCATATAAGACAAAGGAAATGGAAACAACAATAACCCTGCTTCAGAAAATCTGAAGACAGAAAGATCTGATGCCGTGACTCAGTAGAATAGAGGAAGATGAAAAGCTGAGGGCCTGCAGAGAAAATGGCGGTGCTGTCAGGAGGAGGGGGAGGAGGACGAGGAGGAGGAGGAGGAGGAGGAGGAGGAGAAAGAGGAGGAGGAGGAGGAGCATGGTGTTCAAGCACATCATCAACTCAAAGTCTATCCCTGGACCACGTGGACTACCAGACCCTCAGGAGGAGGAGGAGGAGGAGGAGCAGGAGGAGGAGCAGCATGGTATTCAAGCATATCATCAACTCGAAGTCCATCCCAGGACCACTTGGACTCCCAGACCCGGAGGAGGAGGAGGAGGAGCAGGAGGAGGAGGAGGAGGGTATTCAAGCACATCAACAACTCGAAGTCCATCCGAGGAGGAGGAGGAGGAGGAGGAG
>PVLC010009709.1:21108-53231 GCA_004027655.1 Graphiurus murinus | reverse complement strand
GCATATTAGGGAGAACATATGCTTCCTTACTCTTTGTGACTGGCTAATCTCACTTAACATAATGTTTTCCAGTTGCATCCATTTCCCTGCAAAGAACATGATTTTGTTCTTCTTTATGGCTGAGTAAAATTCCATTGTGTACATATCCCATAGTTTTGTAATCCATTCATCTGTTGATGGACATCTTGGCTGCTTCCATAGTTTGGCTATTGTGAGTTGTGTAGCTATAAACATAGATACATAGGCATTGGTCTGATAGTTTGGTTTCCATTCTTTTGGGTAGATACCCAGAAGTGGTATTGCTGGATCACATGGTAGGTTCATTCCCATTCGTCTGAGGATCCTCCATACTGTTATCCAAAGTGGTTGCACTATTTTGCAATTCCACCAAAAATGTATTAGGGTTCCCACTTCTCCACACCCTCACCAGTAGTTGTTGTTGTTCATGTTTTTTATGATTGCCATTCTGATTGGAGTTAGGTGAAATCTCAAGGTAGTTTTGATTTGCATCTCTCTGATTGCTAATGATGTGGAACATTTCCTCATACATTTATTGGCCATTTGTATTTATTCTTTTGTGAAGTGTCTATTTAGATCCTTTGCCCATTTTTTGATTGGGTTATTTGCTTTCTTAACTGTGATTTTCTTGAGATCTTTGTATATCCTAGATATTAGACCTCTATCCGAAGAGTAACTGGAAAAAACCTTCTCGTACTCTGTAGGCTCTCTGTTGAGGTTCTTGATAGTTTCCTTTGCTGTACAGAAGCTCTTCAGTTTAATGCAATCCCATGTATTGATCTTCCTTTGAGTTGCTTGTGCTTTTGAGGTCTTGTTGAGAAAGTTTTTACCTGTGCCTATGTGTTGAAGTGTGGGTTCTATGCTCTCTTCAAGTAGCTGCAAGGTCTCTGACCTAACTTCCAGGTCTTTGATCCACCTTGAGTTGACTCTTGTGCAGGGTGAGAAAGTGGGGTTTATTTCCATTTTCCTGCATATGGTTAACCAGTTTTGCCAACACCATTTGTTAAAGAGGCTATCTTTTTTTCCAGTGTATATTTCTTGGCTCCTTTGTCAAAAATCAGTTGACTGTAAGTCTGTGGATCTGTTTCTGAGTCTTCTATTCTGCTCCATTGGTCTATGTGTCTGTTTTTGTGCCAATACCATGCTGTTTTTAATACTGTGGCTTTGTAGTAGAGTTTGAAGTCAGGTATTGTGATACCTCCTGCATGGTTCTTGTTGCTAAGAACTACTTTGGCTATTCTGGGCTTTTTGTTTTTCCAGATGAATTTAAGGACTGATTTTTCTATGTCTGTGAGGAGCGCCCTTGGTAATTTCATGGGTATTGCATTGAATCTATAGATCAGTTTTGGGAGATTGGCCATTATGATGATGTTTATTCTGCCTATCCAAGAGCATGGTAGATCCTTCCATCTTCTAAGGTCTTCATTGATTTCTTTCTTCAACTTTTTATAGTTTTCCTTATAGAGGTATTTTACCTCCTTGGTTAGGTTTATCCCTAAGTATTTTATTTTTCGGGGTGCTATTGTGAGTGAAATTGTTTTCTGGATTTCTTTTTCAGTGGATTTATGGTTGGCATACAGAAAGCTTCTGACTTTTTAAGATTGATTTTGTATCCAGACACTTTACTGAATTTGTTGATCAGTTCTATAAGTTTTTTGGTTGACTGTGTTGGGTCTTCTAAGTATAGTATCATGTCATCTACAAAAAGGTATAGTTTTAGTTCTTCTTTCCCTATTTTTACCCCTTTGATGTCCTTCTCTTACCTTATTGCTCTGGCTAGAGTCTCAAGTACTATGTTGAACAGAAGAGGTGATAATGGACATCCTTGTCTTGTTCCTGTCTTTAGTGGGAACGCTTACAGTTTTTCTCCATTTAATATGATGCTGGTTATAGGCCTATTGTATATTGCCTCTATGCTTTTGAGGTATGTTCCTTCTATTCCAATTCTCTGCACTGCTTTTAGCATGAATGGGTGTTGGATCTTGTCAAATGCTTTTTCAGCATCAATTGAGATGATCATGTGATTTTTGTCTTTGAGTTTGTTTATGTGGTGAATTACATGTATTGTTTTTCATCAGTTGAACCAGCCTTGCATCCCTTGGATGAACCCGACTTGGTCATGGTGTATAATTTTCTTGCTCTGGTTTTGAATGTGCACTGCTAGTATCTTGTTTAGCAGTTTTGCATCTAAGTTCATCAATGATATAGGCCTATAGTTTTCTTTTCTTGAGCTGCCTTTATTTGGTTTTGGTATTAGTGTGATGTTGGCTTCATAGAATGTGTTTGGAAGGGTCCCGTTTCTTTCTATTTCATGGAATAGCTTGAGGAGTATTGGGATTAGCTCTTCTAAAAATGTTTTATAGAATTCACTTGGAAAACCATCTGGCCCTGGGCTTTTGTTTGATGGTAAACTCTTTATTACTGTTTCTATCTCTTTGATTGTTATTGGTTGGTTTAAGTTTTCTATATCTTCTTGACTCAGTTTAGGAAGGTTATATGTGTCTAGAAATTTGTCAATTTCTTCTAGATTTTCCATTTTGTTGGAGTATAGTTTTTCAAAATAGTTTCTGACTATCCTTTGTATTTCCATACTGTCGGTGGTAATATCACCTTTTTCATCTCTTATTTTGGTAATTTGGGTTGATTCTCTCTTTCTTTTGGTTAGGTTGGCCAATGGTTTATTGATCTTGTTTATTTTTTTCAAGAAACCAGCTTTTGGTTTTGTTGATTTTCTGTATTTTTTTTTATTTTCTATTTCATTAATTTCTGCTCTGATTTTCATGATTTCCTGTGTTCTACTGGCTTTGGGATTAGACTGTTCTTGTTTTTCAAGTGCTTTGAGCTGTGTCATTAGGTTATTTATTTGGTGATTTTCTGTTCTTCTTATGTGGGCACTCAGTGCTATAAATTTTCCTCTTAGTACTGCCTTTAAAGTGTCCCAGAGGTTTTGATATGTTGTGTCTCTGTTTTCATTGGTTTCTAGGAATTTTTTAATTTCTCCCCTTACTTCTTCTATGACCCAATCTTTATTCAGCAATGTGGTGTTCAGTCTCCATGTCTTTCCATGGTTACTTTGGGTCTTCTTGGAGTTTATTTCTAATTTCACTCCATTGTGGTCTGAGAAGATGCGGGGAATTATGTTGTATTTTTCGAATTTACCAGTGCTCACTTTGTAGCCCAGAATGTGGTCTATTTTGAAGAAGGTTCCATGTGCTGCTGAGAAAAATGTGAATTCAGCTGTAGTTGGGTGAAAGAGTATATGTGTCTAATAGGTCCATTTGGTTTATGGTATTTTTTAGGTCTGAGGTATCTCTACTGACCTTTTATTTAGAAGAATGGTCTAGATATGTAAGAGGAGTATTGAAGTCTCCTAGTATTAGTGTATTTGGATCTATGTGTGTCTTTGTATCATACAGAGTTTGTTTTATGAAAGTGGCTGCATTTGGGGCATAGATGTTGATAATTGTTATTTCCTCTTGCTGGATTGTTCCTTTTACTAGTAAAAAATGACATACTTTGTCTCTTCTGATAAGCTTAGCCTTGAAGTCTAATTTATCTGATATAATGGTTGCTACTCCTGCTTGTCTTCGGGTTCCATTGGCATGGATTACCTTACTCCAGCCCTTCACCTTTAGTTTGTGGGAATCTTTGCTTGTAAGGTGTGTTTCTTATAGGCAGCATATATATATATATATAGATGGATTCTGGGTTTTGATCCATTTTGCCACCTTGTGGCTTTATATTGGGGAATTGAGACCATTTATACTCAGCGTCATTATTGAGAGATGATTTTAAATTCCTAACATTTTGAATTTTGACTTCTGTTTTTGGTGGAGTTTATTCTTCTTTGCTTAGTTGTTTGCTTCCTGGAAATTATTGTTTCTCTGGTTCTGACGTTTACTTGTTAGTTCTTCTTTGTAGTTAATCTCTTTAAGTAGTTTCTCTAGTTCTGGTTTAGTAGACATAAATTCTTTCATTTCTGTTTGTCATGGAAGGTTTTTATATGCCGTCAATTTTGAGAGAGTGTTTTGCTGGGTGTGAGAATCTTGGCTGCAAGTTATTTTCTTTCAGAGTTTGGAATATGTTACTCCAGCTCCTCCTGGCTTTGATGACTTGATTTGGGAAGTCTGGAGTGATTCTAATTGGCTTGTCTCTAAATGTCACTTGGCTTTTTACTTTTGCTGCCTTTAAAATTCTCTCCTTATCCTCTACATTGGTCAACTTGATTATTATGTGGTGTGGTGAGCCTCTTCTTTTCTCTTGTCTTGAGGGAGTTCTGTATGTTTCCTGCACCTGTGTGTCGACTTCTCTTTCTATGTTTGGAAAATTCTCTGATATTACTTCTTTGAAGAGACTGTTTATTCCATTAGTTTCAACTTCTAATCCCTCTTCTATGCCTATTATTCTTAGGTTAGCTCTTTTAAAATTGGCCCAGAACTCTTCGATGTCGGATTCATACTGACGTATTTTTTTTTCTAAATTATGTACTATAGATTCGTTTTTGGAATGATCATCTTCTAAGAGTGATATTCTATTTTCCATGTGATCTAATCTGCTGTTTACAGTTTGTATTGATGCCTTCATTTCGGTTATTTCATCTTTCACTTCCTTCAATGCTTCTCTTTGGTTCTTTTTCAGGTCATAGAATTCTTTGTTTATTTGTTCCTTTATTTCTTTAAAGCTCTGCCTACATTCTTTCTGAAAATCCTGTACTGTTTCTAGTATTAAAGATATGAATTGTTCTTCTGGTAATCTCTGCCATTCTACATTGGTGAGCTCTGTTATTGAGGGGTTGTGGTAGCTCATTGTTTCTTTGCTATTTTTCCTTCCCATGGTTCCCCTGTTCTTAGATTTATGTTTTTGCTGCTCTTACAATTTTCCTCATCCAACCTCTGCAGGGAGGTTAGAGGTGTCTGATGGTATATACAGGGACAGGTTGTAATCAGTGATAAAGGTTGGGTGAGAGGTCACAATGATGAATGCAGGAATAAGGTAAAGAAGAGGGTATGTTCCAGCAGAATAAGAGGTTGAGTGTTTTGAGGTGATATATTGTAAAGATTAGAGATGGTAGATATGTCAGGAGATTCTGGTAGTCAATATAGAGTTTTGAGTGTGACAGTATGAGATGGTCTTCATATGAGACAAGAAAAACAGAAAAAGAAAAGAGAGGAGATAAAGTGTTGAGGAGAGGAATATAGGGGGAGAGAGGAAGGGGAAGCTTGTAAATGGGAAAAGGAGGAGATTCACAAGCTAAGCAAGTAATAACAAAGCAAGCAATCCTCCAAAAAACCATAAATAAATCAAGGCAATACAAAATGAAAACAGAGTAAAAACAGATAAAACTTAACACCCAAAACAAAACAAAACAAAAAAACCCTCAAATGTAAAAACAGCAACCAACCACTAAAACAAACACTCTGCTAGTTCGTAAGTACTGAACTTAAATTTTTGAGTGTGTCTCTGGCATTTTTATTTGCTCTGTCAGTGCAGGCAGGGGGTTTCATTGGTGTTTCTCCCACTGCTATTTTATGTCTCTGGGCTCTTTGCAGGGTCTGACTAAGTCTCTCTCTCTGCCTTTGCTGATGGCAGGAGTGCAGTCTAAATGCAGGGCCTTTTCAGATGCCCTATGTGCACTGGTTTCTTCTGCACTTCTGTTCCCATCTAAGGGCTAGAAGGGCAAGTGTCTTGAGTCTATCCTTTGTATAGGGGCCCCCCGCACCTCAGGGGCGCAATCCAACTTACAGATCCCTTCTGCTCACATTTCTGTTGTTTGCTCCACCTCTGATCGCTGGGGGCGCAAGAGGTCAATGGAGGTCTGGATTGCTGGCAGGACGTTGGCTGGGAGGGGCTGGCATGCAAGGTGGTGCCTGCCGGGTCGCAGCGCTCATCGGTTCTGCTGCCGTCCTGGTTCAAGCTCTGCTGTGCAGTCGGTCCCCCCAGACCTGGAGTGGTGCTCTGGAGCGGTCCCACTGGAGCTTATGCTGATTGTGTCACGTGTTCCGGTCGCTGTGGCTGGTGCAGGGATCCCTGCCTGAATAGGGCATGGAGTCCTGGAGGTGCCCACACCACGCTTGGTCGCTGGGTCCACCGCAGTGCCTGTAGTTCTCAGTGTCTGGGTGGCCTCCACTCCTGGTTGCGGGCCTGGCTCCAAAGCCCGCGCCAAGCCGCTGCGCGGTGGTCTCCTTTGCTTCCTGATCAGCTCTCTGAGTCTTCTTTAGTTGTGGTTCAGATTTCACTTTTTTGTTGTTGTTGTTGTTGTTTTCATTCTGTTAAGAAGCTGGGTTTTTTTTGGCAAATTTGATTCGATATCACAGCGCCTGGGGAAAGGCATTTTACTCAGACGCCATCTTGAATCTTCCTCAACCTAGTATCTTTTTCTTAATGGGGAAATAATTTGATTTAAAAGAAACAAAACAAAACAAAGAGTTCATCTAGGAATGAGTTCCCAGAAGCAAAGTTTCATTCTAAATTTTGCAATTTAACCGAACTTCTTCTTCAAGCCATCTGACTTTAGTTTTTTGTTTGTTTGTTTCATTTAAAATAAATGACTACACACCCCATTTCAGGAGACAAAAAGTCAACAAATCATCTCCATTTCCTAACTTATAAGAAGAGACCCTAGAGTCTAATGACTGAGAGGAATGAGCCCATCGTCCTGTTTGCTATTTGTGACTGAGCATCAGAAAGAGGAAGTGGGGTTTCCATAGGGTTTTGCATTGTATATACCCTCAAGCTATACCCTCGTCCCTTTTTGTATTTATATTTTGAAACAGAGTCTTGTTAAGTTGCTGAGACTGGCCTCAAACCTGCAATCCTCCTGTCTCAGCCTCCCAAGTACTGGGATTGCAGGTGTGTGCCACTGCACCTAGCTTCAGAAGATAATCTAAAAAACAAAATCAAAACAAAACAAACACCCCAAAACCTCTTTGAGCATCAATATTATACAACTGAGTCCCTGACTTATTCTCTCTTACAATAGCCACCATGAATTGAAACTCATTTCTGAGCCTCAGCTCAAGGTCACCAAATGAGTGTGGCTGGGTGCTATCCCCAGGATGGGAGGAGGTTGAGTCCCATTCCATGGGTTGCTCTTGGGCTCATGTCATAAGGCTTGGGTGTTTGAAGGCATTTCTTCTATGTGCAATTGAAAATAGCTCCCTGCCAGGCATGGTGGAAGACACTTGTAATCCCAGTACTTGGGAGGCTGAGACAGGATGATCGCAGGTTCAAAGCCAGCCTCAGCAACTTAGTGATGCCCTCTGCAACTTAGTGAGAACCTGTTTCCAAATAAAATATAAAATAGGGTCTGGGGGTGTAGCCCAGAGGTAGAATGCCTATGGGTTCCATTCACAGTACCAAAAAAAATCAATAAAGAAAAAGAAAATAACTCCCTCGCTGCTGGTCCGCTGGGTTCTGCAGGGCAGCTGTGTCCCACAGTCACAGAACTGAAATATGACTCTGAGTGGGGACATATCACCGGCCACGAGCAGCTGTAGAGCATCATTGAGCCAAGTCTCAGCCCTTGACGTGGTCCGAGCCAACAGCAGTCAAGTATAGAAAGCTGAGAGGGAGGTGGGCTGGCCCAACAGCCTGCTGGGGATGGTCTACTGTCCACCTCTGCTCTCTGATGGAGATGCTTGGAGGACAAAGGCTAAGTTAAAACTGGGTAGAAACCCGGAGGGGTCAGAAGAAGGTTCTCAGCTTGAAGTACTTCATAGATGTTCCCCATCTTATGGAACATGTTATCAATAGGTTGCATGCTAACAATACTATTGCTCAGGAAATACATTTAATGATAGCCAGTGAACTTGATCTTTTTAAAGGAAATATTTTAAAAGTTTTACTTCTAAGCAACATATATTTTTTGTACAGATGTATGGGGTACAATGTGTAATGATCCAATCAGGGTGATTAATATTTCTATCCCCTCAAGTATTATCATTTCTCTGTGTTGGGGACCTTCAGACTCTTCTCTTTTAATTACTTTGGAATCTATTGTAGATTGTTATACACAACAGTTATCCTACTATGTTCTGGGACATTGGAACTACTTCTTCCTGCCTAACTGCATTTTGGTAGCCTGAGTCCACCACCCCCATGGATTTAGATTTGCTGTAGGGTTTGGTCAGAGGGCTCTAAGGATGACCGGGTGGTAGTTGTACATCTCCCATCGTCTAGTCCTGATTAAAGTCTATATCTAAATGTGATGTTTGCAGAGGTGCAATGACTCTTCCGGGCTCTCTGGCACCCCCTCTCTCTTCCCTGTTCAAGTGTCAATTTCTTTGTGAGCAGGAGGTGCACAGAGGAGACCAGAGGGCAGATGGATGTGTGCTGGAGGAGTGGGGAGCAGCCATTGGTGATGGAGGCCTCATTGACATTCCAGGGGCTGTCTCCTTTCCACTTCCAGCAACTTTAGCCAGACTCTGTGCAAAGGTATCTTGTGTGTGAGTGCCCTGCTGATTCCCACGAGCCCCACCTACCCAACTTCAGGGTTCCTTGGCTTCTCCCCCTTGTTGTTGTATGGCCAGCATGCCTCCAGATTAGCAACTATTTCAGACATCCCAGCTCCCTCTCTTAACCAAAGAGAAACCTTCTAGGCATTTGCAGCCTTCAAAATAACAAAGGCACAGAACCCAGAGCTGTTATTTTATCTTTGGAGGCAAGAATGTGGCCAGGTGCTCAGCATCTGTGCTGAGCACATACAAGGGAAAGAAATAAGTTTGGTTTACCAGGATTCCAAATCCTTGTCTTCAAGTCAGGGATGCAGAGAGTCAGGCACATGGCTGGGCACCTGATTATGTGGTATCAGCTTCAGATCCTCAATGCTACCTGAGCCTTAGTCATCTGTAGTCAGAGGATCTCTACATCCCTCTTTCTGGATTCATCTCAGGCCTGATGAGGATTTGCTGGGCAGGACACTTGTCCATGCTCTTAGCTTTCTACCCACACACATAGAGACACAGTTCTGAGCCTCGGAGCCTCCCTACTCAGGGAAGGAGAAAGATGAGCGATCATACTCCTTCTTAAATGTAGAGAGGGCAGTGGGATTCAGAGTCAAACATCCCTGGGTATACAGGCTTATCTCCTCCTTCAGTGGGTGAGAGTGGTGCACTGTTCAAATGGATGACATGTCACAGGTGTGAGGACCCTCAAGTGACAGACAGCTGAACGTGCTAAGCGGCTATTGGCTCACAAGTATTTCTTTATTGAGTAGGTGTTATTGTATGCTAATTCTATGTCAGGCATCAGGTATTAGAGCAAAGGACAACACAGATTGGTGGCCCCCATGGAGGAAGATGGGCAGTCAACTGTGAAGAATGCAGTGGGGGATGACGGGATGAGCAGAGTGGTGGGGAAAGGCCCCATCCCCTCATCAGAAAAGATATGCAACTTCTGCACAGCCTTCTGGGCCACAGAGACAGTGACTAAGAGACTGTACTCTCATTAGTGGACAAATCCGTTGATGAGTGAATATACTTGATTGAATATACTTACTGGCTGCTAAGTAGGCAGGTAGGGTGGGGCAGGAGGAGGAGATGGGTCATTGCGGGTTTGGATTTAAGAACTATATCTGTTATTGGCCACTTCCTGTCCCTCTCTCTGTTTTCCAGCAGCCATGATGTCTGACATGGAGTGAGCCGACTTGGACTGTGTCTCTGATGACGTGAGCCCAAATGAATAAACGATTCCACCCCTATGTTGTTCATGTCATTCATTTCGGCCACAGTGATGGAAAACAGATGAAAACACCCATCCCTTGTGATTTACATCAATTTACTTTGATCAACACTTGAGGATTCTGTACGTAGCTAAGATTTAATTAAACAATGAGGGCAAAATAATATCCAGTCATCATAACACTTGCTTCCTCTGACTCCATTGTGATGGGAATTTTTGAGACTATAACCCAGAAAAAAAGTATTCATCTTCTAGAATGCCAGCCAGGCTATTGTCACGTGACCAAACACCAGTGATTCAGGTACCCGATAAGAAGTTGAATGTTGAGGAATGATTCAGAGACCTAGGAGCAGGTATCAAATTGTGTTTGGAAACAGCAGGTTTCCTGATCTTCATTCTCCAGTCTTCCCAAATCCAGTGAGGGCTGGCCCATGGCTTTAGCTTGGAGTTGTCAGAGGTGTTTGTGTGTGTGCCCAACATTCAACACTGACTGATAAAAAAATAAATTAAGAAATTATTCTTAGGAAAGAAGAAACTATAATATAGGAAAATATGGTTACTAAAATTTTCAACAACCTCAACAGATACCAGATCCAAGTAGGGAGGGAAAAGGGAAAACATGATAAAATTCTGAAATTGCTTGGATGGACAAGGAAATGATTAATCAACTATAATTAATTCTCAGTATCACATGTGAAGTGTCATCCTAGGTTTGTTAAAATGTTAAGTGTAAGCACAAAACAAAAGTCAAGATTCACAAGTCTGGTTTTAAAACAATCTAATGGTGTGCCCTTTATAAGACAATACCTAAGGTAAATTTTGCAGAAAGGTTGAAAATGAGGATGGGCAAAGATACGATAGCAAATATTTAAAGAAACAAAGCTTTGCTCTGCAGCTACCAAAACAGAATTCTGGAAAAAGTATTACACGAGTCAAAGAAGAATCTATTCTATTGACGAAAAGTGACATTCCACCAAATACATAAAATTTTAGTCATCCTGCTGTGGTGGCACATGCTTGTAATCCCAGTACTTGGGAGGCTGAGACAGGAGGATCACAGGTTAGCCACCAGTCTCAGCTACTTAGTGAGGCCCTCTGCAATTTAGTGAGACTCTGTTTCAAAAAAGAATAAGAAATAGGACTGGGGGTGTAGTTCAGAGGTAGATTTCCCTGGGTTCAATCTCCAGTACCATTAAATAAATAAATAAATAAATAAATAAATAAATAAATAAATAAATAAATAAAATAAATGCATAAACAAACAAACAGATAGAACTTTAGTCACCTACACAGTGACATTCAAGTCCATGTACCTCGACACTGTTAGGCAAAAAGGTAAACATATAGAATATAAAATGTAATATTTATTTACTGCCTTTTTAAGCTCAAAAGATTTCATTTATTTTATTTTATTGTGGTATTGGGGATTGAGTCCAGGGGCATTCTACTTTGAAACTATAACCCCAGCCCTATCTTTTTCAGTTTGTTTAAGGAGGAAAGATTTATGGGGACTCCAAGTTTTAAAGGTTTCAATCCATAGAGCCAGGTCTGAAGCATAAACGACAGCAGCTGTAGGGCAAGGAGGGTGGAGGGATGCCACTTCTACATCCTGGAGGCCAGAAACTGCTCTCACATCATGGAAGATGGAAACTGCTGCCACATTGTGGAGGCCGGAAGCTTCTCTCATGTCATGGTGGCTGGATGCCGCTCTTGAATCACAGAGGGCAGAAGTTGCTCTCACATCATGGAGGAAGGAAATCGCTCCACATCATGGAAACTAGAAGCTGCTCCCACATCATGGATGCCGGAAGTCACACTCACATGATGGGGGATGGAAGCTGATCTCACATCATAGTGGCTGGAAGTCGCTCCCACAATATGGAGGCAGGACACTGCTCTCACAACATGTAGGTTGGAAGTCAGCAATGTCATATTTACATTATATGTATTTGCAAAACATAATACAAAAAAGAAAGAGTTCACCCAAATAATATTTATAAAAACATTCCTATAAGCTACAAAGAAAAGCTCAGTATAAACTCCAAAATGCAAAAACTATCACAGCCACCTTCTCTGACCACAGTGCAGAAGAAGCAGAAATTAATATACAAAAGTAAAACAAATAGATGAACATAATCTAACCCCCCTTGGAGATTTAAGAACACTGCTCTTAAAACTCTTGGAATAAAAAGAAAATCAAAACATGCTATGGTACTATGATGGAATTGCAGACCATTTAGTACCAAGCTACAAGGAGCTACAAGTGACAATCTAAACCGTGGGACCAAGGAGAAATAAGAAAAATGTAGAGCCTTATGGATCCCTTATGTAAAATAATGAAGACTAGTTAGCTAATTATTTCACTAGGGAAGACTATAAATATAAATCCAAAAGTAAAACAGAGTCAGAAGTACATACCATATTAGTCGGTTTTGCATTCATATAATGGAATGCCTGAGACAAGGAATTTATAAAGAGAAAAGGTTTACTTTGGCTCACAATTCTGGAGGTTCAAATTCAAGACCTGCTGGCCTCATCACGCTGGATCTCTGGAGAAGGCAGCATATCACAACAGAAGCATGAGGCAGATCAAACACTCACCTCATGGTCCAGAAGGCAATGAAGGGGCTGAGAGGCTAGGATTCCACATATCCTTCAGGGCACGTCTTCAATGACCCAAGGACCCCCACAAGCCCCTCCTCTTAAGAGTTCCCTCACCTCCTGACAGTCCCATCCTGGGACCAAGCCTTCAACACATGGGCTGCTGGGGGGCATTCAACATCTAAACCGTAGCACATATGCACTGAAATAGAGTGGTAAAAATGTGATAGACTTGATGAAGAAAGCCATATGTTGTTCTTTGAAAATATTGATAAAATAGAAAAACACTTTGCATGTCTGATAATAAAATTGAGGAAAGGAAGAAGGGAAGGAGAGAGAGAGAGTAAAAAATGAAATAAAAAAATGAGAGAGATGACTATCAGGTGTGGGAAAGGAGATTTAGTTCAGGGAAGAGCAAAGGTTTTGTTTTGTTTTGTAAAGAACCAGCCAGTCAATATATCAGGCTTAACTACTGGGTGAGATGGGGCACAGGATTGTAATCTCAACTACTTGGGAGGCTGCGGCAGGAGGCTCACAAGTTCAAAGTCAACCTTGGCAACTTGCTGAGACCTTCCCTGTCTCAATATAAGAAAATAAAAATGGCTGGGATGTAGCTCAGTAATAGAGCACCATTGGGTTCAATCCCCAGTACTGGAAAAAAGAAATGCATCAGACTCTGGGCGCCACACACAGTCTCTGTTTCATCTTTTCACCTCTGCCATGGTGGCTCAAAACTGCCATAGACAATAGTAAATGCATAGATGTGACTCTCTTCCCATAAAACTTTATTTACAAAAGCACCAGTCTGGCCAAATTTGCTGTGTGGACAATGGTTTGCTGATCCCTTTGTGGCAGGAGCGAAGGTAGAGACAGCAGGTCAAGGTGGCCCAGTAAGTACAGGTTATTGACACACCTGTTATGTTTCAAATACATATGATGATAGGGGAACTGCAAAGGAGAAAGCTAAGACTTCACATTCAAACCAAGATAAGCGTTTTTGTGAAACGGGGCAGGGCAGGGGCGACCTAGATAGGTATACAAAGTGCAAAGCAGGGCTGAATAGAGGGTGTTCTGAGTGTGAGTGGAAATGACTAGGAACGGCTCGGCCATTAGAGGAGCTGCCCGTGCCTCTCAGAAAGGTTGGCCCCTCCCCCTGACCACCTGGAAAACGGGTTGTCATTTTGCTAGGGGATGGCCCCTTTGGTCTTTAAGCAGAGAAGGCTACTGATCTGAGACTCCCTGCCACTCACAAGTCTGTCTTGCACAATACAAAATACTGGTTTTGAATTTTTTGAAAACAGACTACATTCATTATTCCTATAAATTAATGGTACTTAAGACTAAACTAATATGGAAAAATAATGTTATAACATGTCCTGCAAGATGCTTGTTAGTTTTGGAGAAGATTGCTCTGGGAGAAGAAGTTTATATGGAACAAAACTTTCATGTGTTCTTTTTTTAAGGTGGCCTAACACCACACAGCTGTTTTCTCTTAGTTTCCATGGACCAAGAGTCCAGGTATGCATGGCTGGATCTTTGGCTCAGCATCTCCTTAGGGCAATGACCTAGGTGCTGGGCAGGTTCCCTTCATTTCTGGAGCCTGTAGTTTTCTTCCCAGCTCATGTGACTGTGGGAAAAATTCAAATTCTGTTTCTTGGAGGATGGGGGTCCTTGCTCTTGCAATCTCTTAGCTTTTAATGCTCAGAGGCTGCTTGCATGTCCTTGCTGATTTGCAGCATGGTGGCTTCTTTCTTCAGGAATAGTGAGAGAACTTCCCTCATGAAGTCTTTTTTTTTTTTTTTTTAAATAAATGAACCCATTCTCCAATTGACTTTCGCCTATGGAAGGGCATGGTCTGGAAGGGGGCAGATGTGCTCTCACCTTCATTCTTCTGCCAGTCTGCAGCATCACCTAGGGAACCCATTAGGCCACAATTCTTAACAATAGGGACAGCTTGTTTTTGATAATACCATGGACCATCTTCTCTTCTCCTTTGAGCTACCTGAGGGTTGACTGGGTATGCTGTCACCACTACAGTTAGAGATGTTACCTCTTGTTACGATAAGATACAGAATGCCCCTGAAGTACTCATGTATCAGTGTCAGGATTGATATGATTCGGTCATGGGGGTTGTCATCTCAACAGCAGTAACCTGGGCTGGTGAGGTGCATCCTTGGGGGTGTGGCCCTGGGGAGTGTGCTTGTGTCTTGGAATCCCCTTGCTTGCTGGCTCTTGCTTCAGAACTCCACAATGATAGAGCAGAGCGCTCCTCTCCTCTCTCTCTCTCTCTCTCTCTCTCTCTCTCTCTATCTCTCTCTCTCTGTCTCCCTTTCTCTCTCCCTGCTTCCCACTGCTAGACCCCGGCCTCACATAGACTGAACCCAGAATCTCCAGAAAAAAACTGAACAAATAAATCTTCCTTCCTGTAAACTGCGTGGTCAGTTTCTTTGGTCATAGCAGAGAGTAAGTTGATTGAGATGCCTCTTCTCCTCATTCTGTGCACATAAATGCTGTTATTACTTATCATGTCAATTGTTTCCATTCTGTGTCCCTCATCATCATATCCTGCCCTCCCCTCCCCCCCATGCTTCTTGTGCAGAAAGCTTACAATGTTTACTCTCCTTCCCACACATTTTGTTTCTTCCTGTTCTCTTGTTTCTTTCCTCAGGACTCCAGTTACATACTCATTTTAACAGTAAATATTGGTCAGTCCCTGAGCCCTGAGGCTGTTTTTTTTTTTCAAATTTTTCTTTTTTCCTATTTTTTAGATTGAATAATTTATATTGATTTTTCTGAAACTTATATAAGTCTTTCCGTAATGTTGATCCTGCTCTGAAGGCAATCTAGCAATGTTTTCATTTCAAATACCATATTTTCCACTGCAGAATTGCTACATTAATAAATAAACCTCATTTATCTGCTGTGATTTCCTATCTGTTCATTAATTAGAATCATAGTTTCACTTAGGCTATTGAGAATAGATATAATAGCTACTTTAATATCCTCATTGACTCTTCACTTTTTCCAACATCTATATAATCTTGAGCTAGAGTCTGTTTTTTTTTTCTCTTAATTCTTTACATTTCAAGTAATAGCCTGGGCACTGTAAATTTTATGGTGTGAAGAATTTGAATTTTATTCTGCACCTCCAAATGCTGTTAATTTTTTGTCTAGGAGGTAAAAATTTGGTTAGACTCATATTGAAAACTACCTCTTGGAAGTCAACTCAAATGTCCAGTCATCTCTATTATGTTTTAGGACAGTAACTTAAAATAGTTATTTGTTTTAAAAAAGAATGGGTGGATATGGTTTGAAGTATTGACTTTTGAGGGTACATACTTAATAATGAAGAAAACACACACAGACACACAGACACACACACACACACACACACACACACACACACACACACACGAGAAGGAACATATGACATGGTTCCTGAATCAGAGATTTTGCCACCATCAGTGCCTACAGAGGTCTTCAACTATCAGTATGACATGTAGTCTGGGTGAGACTGGATATGAACCATGGCAAGCCACTCAACAGGAAGAACTATGGAAAGAAAAAAAAAAAGGGAAAGAAAAACAGAGTCCTTTCAACCCAAAGCATATACTGAAATGCAAATTCAGAAGTTCTTAAAAAAAAGACCTTCATGATAGAGCTTCTGCAATCAAATCAACATAATGAAATTAGGTCAAATAAAAGTAATAGAGTAATTCAGTGGTCTGACAAAGATTTTAAAATGAGACTTTAGAATTACTTAAGAGTTGTAACTGAAGATATATGTAATAATCTAAGCCATAATAAAACCAGGAAGAAATGATAAAATTAATAGTGCATGCAAAAAATATTGACTAGATATCTTGTAACTGAGATATATGGTCATTGGAATTTCTGTGCTAAGAAGAGAAATATGTCCACCAAATCATTTCCTCAACTGTTTCTACAGCTTCTCTCCCCTTGATCAACTTCTACTTGCTAAGTGCAGACAGAGAGAATGAGAGCAGTAAAGAACATCCTCTTCTGGAAGAGTCTATGAAGAAGAGAGTCCATGAGACCCTCACCCTCATTATGAATTTATTTCTTGATGTGGATATTCTGAATTTCTACCATAGCAAATAATTTTTCCTAGTTAGGAAGTTGGTTCTAATGGCCAAGAGTCCTTTCCTGCAGGTCCAGAAGTCATTCTTCTTGTAGGAGTGTGAGTTCTAAGTACTGTCCTTCACAAGGCAAACCACGGGCTTTGGAGTTTGGTAGACCCAGGTTTGATTCCAGCTTTGGCTTTTCCTCAATGCACCACTGGGAACAGCAGCTTTGCACTCTCTATTGCTTACCTTCCATGCGAGGACACAAATCACCCACCACTTGTCTCAAAGAGGCACTGAAGATTGAAGGACTGATACATAGGAAGCTCTTTTACCAAGTTGCTTCAGTCTAGGTAGTACCCCTTCCCCTCACCTGGGATGCTAAGATGGGATGCTGAAAACATTGGTCCCTGCTTGAATTTCTTGCACGGGAGCAATTGAAGCCAGCATTGTTCATTTACCTCTCCTGCCTGCCTTCTACTTCATCCAGTCCTGCCAAAGACTCTCTAAGGTAGACACAGCCAATGCTCACAGCTCCTGAGAAGATACCAGCTGAATAAAGTCTTCCCGTCTCTGCCACTCTTTAGTATTGTTTGTATTTTGATAATTCTGCAAGCTGGGTACAGACTCTGGCTATTTGAAAAGTGCTCTATTAAGCAATAAGAAGTCACATGCTCGTCAGAGGGCTGACTTTCAAATCCAAGAGCTGGTTGTGGGCACTAGCATTGGTGGTGCTGACGCAGGCACAGGTACCTGCCCGGTGGAAGGAGGGCTAGCACCTGCTTCTGGTTGTGAAATTTGATGCAGCTCTCCATGAAGCATTGGAGGAGTTCTTTGTGATAGGTACCATCACATTTTAATTACCACTAAGCTGGATTGGCAACACATCCTTTCTTGGCAGCCTGTGGGGGAAAAAATATTTTTTTGCAAACTGTAAGGCAGACTGATGGTTTAATTCTGCCTTGAAAAAGAAACTTGACAGGGCCCAAAGGGAAATCACATATCAAGCTCCCCACAATGCACCACTGAGACAGGCATTTGTCCCTGCTACCCTGTGGTCCACCACACCCTGGGGAGTTCAAAATGCAAATGAAAACAGTGGTATTCCTCAAACAGAATTAGGAAACTTTGGCAGAGAGGGAGTAGTTGCAGTTTACATCCTTGGTAATTCCCAAAAACCTTAGGAAGACCTTGACTTCCACCAAATCTCTTTGTCCAGGCTCATAGACGGGTAATGTGGATGGTGTTTCTTCCCTCTTCTCCATCTCTGTCTGTCCAGAGCTTGTTGACTGGCCTCTATCTCACTCCAGGAGTGTGTGAGAGCTTTACCACTTGCCTTGTGCAGATAATTTAAGGAAAATTTTTTGAATCAGACATTTGGGTGAGTCTTTCAGAACATTGAGTTCATGATCTTCCAGTAAATTGTTGAGGCAGTGGAGAAAGCAGATGCAGGCACTAGTAAAAACTTACAGGTGTCCAGGAGTGAGTTTAGATGGATGAGAAAATGGCAGAAAGAGTAGTGGCCAGCAGATGGACAAGAAGTGTTGTTGACCCATGCAGGTCCTGTTGCGGGACAGGGGTGGTCCTCTACTTATGTCATGTGTCCTTGTTCCATTGGGCATATTCTGTGGTGATGTGAATCAGAAGAGCACATTTCAATCTCAACGCCTCTGCAGCCCTTCTCTGAGTACTACAGGTGCACTTCAGGCTCACCTGGGGGTGGCCCAGGCACAGAGGGGTCAGAGAGCAGAGACGGAGCATGGGAACATGAGCGTGAGGCAGATGCTTGAAGGACCCCACCAGCAGGCTGGGCAAGCTGTGGGGTATGGCCCGATTCCAGAGTCTCCCTTTCCCCATTTACAAACTGACTGGAATGCATTGTTGGTGGGATTGCAAATTAGTGCAGTCACTTTGGAAAACAGTGTAGAGGAGCTGCAGAAGAATGGGAAGGAACCTACCATATGACCCAGCTATACTACTCCTGGGTATCTACCCAAAAGCATCAAAACAAGACTATCATAGCAATGCATGAATGTCTATGTTTATAGCTGCACAATTCACAATTGCCAAACTATGGAATCAGCAGAATGTCCATCAACAGATGAATGGATTACAAAATTATGGGATATATACACAATGGAACTCTACTCAGCCATAAAGAAGAACAAAATTACCTCATTTGCAGGGGAATGGATGGAACTGGAGAATATTATGCTAAGCGAGATTAGCCAGTCACAAAAAATGAAGAGTCAGATGTTCTCCCTCATATGCAGAAGGTAGGAAGAAATTGGGACACAGGAAGGACTCTGGATAAAGGAGGAGAAACCTTAGTGGAGTGAAGGAGGGGACCTAACTGAGGGAAATGGGAGGGGGGAGGAAGACTTGAAGGTGGGAACACCTCAAGGGATGTGATGTCCTGCACAAACTCATCAGAGCCATTCACTGTGCTGAACACGGGAAGGTGGGGAGGGAGAGGGAGTCGAGTGGGAACTGGGGGAGGGCTCAGTGAGTGCTGTGTGCATGTGCCTCTCTCACCCTGAATTGCATCAAAATGTATGATTACAATGAACCAATAAAAAAATTAAAGATAAATAAAAATGAAGCCGGGTGTGGTGGCGCACGCTTGTAGTACCAGTACTTGGGAGGCTGAGACCGGAGGTTCTAGGTTCATGGCCAGTCTCAGCTGCTTAGTGAGGCCCTCCGCAACTTAATGAGACCCTGTTTCAAAATAAAGAATATAAAATAGGACTGGGAGTGTAGCTTGGAGGTAGAATGCCCCTGAGGTCAATCCCCAGTACTGCAAATAAATAAATAAATAAATAAATAAATAAATAAATAAATAAATAAGATGTTATTTAAAAAAGAAGACTGGGTAATAACAGTACTTATTGCAAGGGGTTACTGGGAGAACTAAAGGCAACAGAACTCAAGATGATTCTTGATCCTTAACCAGTGCTGCTGACTCTATTATTGGCATTGGAAAACACAAAAGTAGTAAAATTTGCATGACTAGACATATTCTATAGCAGCCATTTTTTCAAATTTGAGAAGCAAATTTAGAGACTAAGATGTGTCAAGAACCCTCTGCAGGGGACTGCCCAATGACAACAGGGGGATGAAGTCTTGGCCCCGGGACAGGGCGAGGATGCCACAGGCAAGCCCCAACGCCTGCGTGGTAACTACACCAAGCTGGGGGAGGAGGACCCTGTCCTACCTGAGGACCATGAAGGCCCCTGAGACCTAATAGGGAGGCCAGGCAGATGGAGTAGGAGGATCTGGGCTTTGTCAGGCAAACCCCATGGACAGTCTTCTCCATCAAGTCCGTGGAGAGTCCAAAACCCGGGCTACTCAGGCCATGAGAGTGCAGAGCCAACACAAAGAGAGGCCAAGAATTGCTCAGGAGGAGTTTTCTGTGAGAAAAAGCATGTGGTGGGAAGATCTAGGAATGGCATATGTATGTAGTGTGTGTGTGTGTGTGTGTGTATACACACTCAGCTATAATTCACATTTAAGACTAAAAGGAAAGATTGTGTGGGGTGCAACTCCCAAAGGACAAAATATTTACCCTAACCTGTATGCAACACAAGGAATTCCATGCAAAGTGTTAGAATATTGGCAGTGAAAATGTCACTCTTCTATTCTGTGAAAAAAAGAGAGATAATCTTGACTCATTATTGATGAAAGTTAGTCTCTCCATATGCACAGTGCTTGGAATACACACGGCTGTTTAACAGCCACATTCTCAGAATCCAGGGATTCCTTTTGGGTGTTTCTAATCCCTGCAATTTCGGCAGATGCATGGAAATTCTAACAGTAATCACTCAGATGAGTGAGAGACAGATGTTTTTTGGTAAATAATAGTGTGAGTATTGGGTGTTAGGGTTAGGTAAAGATTTTGCCTCTTAACCTCAGCATGGGTATGGGCACACATAGATTTTGAGCTTGACTTTTGTGTTCTGTTGTTTTTGATACTAGGGATTGAACCCAGGGGTGCTCTACTTCTGGGCTACATCCCCAGCTCTTTTGTTTTTTTTTATTTCAAAATAAGATCTTGAGAAGTTGCTGAGGTTGGCCCCAAACCTGCAGTTCTCTTGTCTCAGCTTCCCAAGTACCCAGATTACAGGCTTGAGCCACCATGCCCGACTTGAGCTTGATTTTTAAGTCAGGTCTTTTATGAATATTTATGTGTGAGTGCATGTGTGTATCTCCAGATAGATATAAATTCTCAGATATATGAGTCCCCCCCCCCCATAGTTTGGAATTCAGCAGAAGATGGGCTAGGGAAAATTGCTTCCACAAAGTTCTCGTTGTACCGTGACTGCCTGTTCTGTGGTGCCTTACTGTGGGACATGGGTGCTGCATGGAACTTTGCTGAAAGCATATCATCTTGGTGAGGATTCTCTGTTGCAAGACACAGTGATGACTCTTGGGTAGAAGAGGACCTGATGTGAGGACACTAGAGGGAGAACAAGCATGAGGGAGTGGCCCGGAGGAAAGGCTGTCCTGGAGCCCAGAAGCATCAACCCTCTCCTACCCAGGACAGAAAACAGGGAGCATGAGGATGTGTTGCTGGTGGTCACAAGGGTTGGGGATGGTTGAAGCAGCAGAAGCTGTGGCAGGAAGCTGCTCCTGCTGAGGCAAGTCACCCTCCACCAGCTGCCAGATTACAATCCCATTGAGACGGGGGCTGTGTTGGGGGATGCACACAAGCTGAGCTTGTGAAGGATTTGTATCCAGGCTGCAGGACGTGGAGAAAGAGGGCACTGCCTTAGTTTTCAAAGCTGGGGAATCCTCTGTCTGATACCAGAGGAAATAAGGAACTTCCCAAATGGGGAATCTCAGAGGTGATCCCAGGCTGCACATCAGAAAGCAATCAGCAAGTGGTCTATATTTCCTAAGTCTAGGACACGAGGAAGTGTGCACTTCCTGAGTTATGTGCCTATAGCACCAGGTTTTGGTTTGCCTTGTGAGTCTGCCTTCCTCCAGATTTTAAAACCCTGACCGCACTTTTTAGCCTTTCACCTCAACAAGAGAGAGGAAACAAGGGTGCCTATTTTCTCATCCTTACTCCATCCGGCACAGAGCTCAAAGTTTTGCAATATTTGCTCTAGTGGTGATTTGGAACTTTTTGCTTTAGGTAACTTGACAATGATTTTGCTCAACCTTATATTTTAAAAAAAGGAGATGGAAGAGATGGAGATGGAGACATGAAATGTGTTCAAGGATTCCCAGGGTCAGAATACCCCTCTTCTCTGCTCTCTCAACCCCAAGCAGGTTTTTTTTAATCTCACAAAAGTGAAAATCTTGGTATGCGGTGTTACAATTGGATATTCCAAATTACCCTCCACATATCTGTAAAAACTTCACACTTTGATAATTTCTGACTTCTTTCTCTGACAGCTTCTGAGATACTTCATCTTTGGCTTTCTGCAGTTTCATTATGATGTGTCTTGATGTAGACTTCTACAATTTTCCTTCTCAGATTCATTAGGTTTCTGAAATGGGTGGATTAATGGCTATACTAGGTAGAATAGTGTCTACCCACCCAAAACTATGTCCACCCGGAACTTCAGATTGTGATTTTACATGAAAATGGGATCTTTGCAGATGTAATGAAGATGAAGTCATTTTGTGGTGAGCTCTCCCTTTTATGGAAAGTAGAACTCGTCATCGATGCATTTGGATATTTAGCTGAGGAGATTTCTGAGCAAAGTGTTGAAGGAGTGTCTTAGTTTCTCCTTGATGACTAGAGCTGAATGTGAGGGAAAGAGATAAACTGAGGACAGAACTGTTAACAGAAGGGGAGAGCCAAAGATTTCCAGGAACCTTCAGAAGTTAGGAGTAAGTGAAAATTAAAATTTTCCCTAACGCCTCCAGAGTGAGGAGAGTCCTGCAGACCTCCAGCCTCCAGAAATGTGAGGTCACAAATTTCTGTTCTTTGGAGCCAAAAAGTTTGTGATAACTTGTTATGGAAGCTCTGGGGGAATGAATACAGGGCCTTTCAGTGGATCTGAGAAAGAATCCAGCCATTGTCTCTTTAAGCATCTATTGTCTTTTTGCTTTCTTTTATTTTTTTTTTCCTTTCTGGGCTTTGTTCAACATGTGCCAGTCCTTTCTGCTCTGTCCAAGTGTCTCTCACTCTCTCATTTACATTATTTATCTATATAGCCTCTCACCAGATTATAAATTCTGTCTGTAGAATGTCTGATATTATGCTGTTAAACCTACTCATTGGGTTTTAAATGTTTCTTTTACCTTTTCATTTGAGAAGTCTTTTTTTTTTTCCAAAAATCTATTTTTTTTTACCAAATCAGCTCTGATATTTTACAGTTTCATTTTTCCTGCTCTGAGGGAATGGAATTAAGCCTTTCATAAGTGCAAAGCCCTCCTTACCCTTATGCCACTTTAAGTCCGACCACCTTAGGGCATGGTTACACTGGGGAACAAACTTTAGCATGAGATTTGGAGGAGACAAACTATGTTCAAACCATAGCATCCTTTGTTCAAACATTCCATCCATCTCAAAGTCCACTCACAATGATTCATTAAGGAGTTCAAGTGCAGCCAAGAAGATGCCTTTGCAGGTGATGGACAGGTGTAGGAAGACCAAGCATAAATAGGCATTGTTTGATTCACAGAACTCTCTTGCAAATGAGACAAACGTTTTCTGTTACTATCCTAAATATAGTAGCTGGATACTTTATGTCAGCATAAATTCCAAATGTAATCTTTACTTCAGAGGGCCATATTAGCCTAAATGTAACCCAAACCAAAATCATCTAAATGGTAAATCATCATATGTTTCAAAATGGCAAAACTCAGCTAGAAATACTAAAGACAAAACATAAAGCAGTTAGAAAGCAGCCTGAAGCCAAACAGTTCATAGAAGTTAAAAATTAGCCATTCTTAAATTTTTCACTACACATTTATTCTAATCTTAAATTTGGAAATCTGGGGAAGTAGATGCCACATGCAGTGAGCTACTGTGTGCGTGCGTGCGCACGCGCGTGTATGTGTGTGTGTGTGTGTGTGTGTGTGTGTGTGAAGATTGAACCCAGGGGCATCTCCTTCTAAGCTATACCTTCAGTCCTATTTTATTTTTTATTTTGAAACAGGGTCTCAGTACGTTGTGAAGTGCCTCTCTAAGTTGCTGAGGATGGCCATGAACTTGCAAACCCCCTGTCTCAGCCTCCCAAGTACTGGAATTATAGGTGTGTGGCACCATGCCTGATTGAGATGAGCTACTCTCAGAACAGCTGTCTCATATTCTGCTACGGTGTGGAAGCACCCCTCAAAGGTCCATCCATGTGTTGGAGGCTTGGTCTAATGGGAGGTGGTAGAACTCTTAATAGGTGGGAGGAAGTTAGGTCATTTAGTAGCATGTCATCAAAGGAGACTATGAGACTCTAGTCTCTTTCTTTTTCTCTCTTTTGACTTGCTCTACCACCTGCTCTTGCTATGATATGCAGCCTCAATACATGTTCAAGCCAAAGGGCCATTCAACCACATACTGAAACCTCCCTAATTATGAGCCAACATAGACCTTTCCTCCTTATAAACTGATCAACTTGGGTATTTTGTCACAGTAATGGCAAGCTGACTCACACAGCAGCCATCACATGATGCTGCCATATGCAAAGGGAACTCCACTCCATTGGAAAAGCCTATGCTAGTCATCATTTATCACTACCTGCCACCTGTTCTGTGCTTCTGAGCCCTCTGTGAAAGTGAGACACCGGCTTCTCACTGGGCTGTCAGGCGGGGGGGGGGGGGTAGGGAGAAGCTGGCAGGGTGCCCAGAGGTATTCAGAGAGGCACTCACCTGGAGGAAGAAGAGAGATTTTCATATTTAATTTGGAAGCTGTGAATTTTCTGTCAACGTTTCATGGCTGATGCTTTCTGCAAAAGTGGGAGCCCTGATAGTAACAATGTTCTCTGAATACTCCCTCATTTGGCCCATGCTGTGGCAGTAGAGGCACCCTCTCTGTGGGCCTGGGACACAGTCCTGCATGTTGGTGACTGAGCAGGTGGGTGGTCTCCATGCCCAGGGAGGACCCTTCCTCCTGGGCTATAGATTTCATGTAGATGATGTCTCTGGTGTTGTGCTGTGTGGCAGTTTGGTCTCAGATAGGGTCCTGAGTAGCTCTCAGGAAATTGGATACAGGATCCTTCTAGAAGAAGCAGCTACATTCATGATCTTCCTTGATTCCCACTTGCCTAGACATCCGACAAAATGGGAACTTGAACCCTTTGACTTTTCTTTCTGTGTTTCAGTCATTACCCTCACCATGGCAACCATACCATGTTGCAGTATTAGAGAGTCACAGTCACTTGGCTAAGGTGACACAACTGGTAAATGACAAAGTCCAGATTTGGATCCTGGGGGTCTTGGCTGTAGAGTCAGTCCATGCTCCTGCCCAGAGGGCTCAGTTTCTGGAAGTGTATATTGCAGCTGGGAGTCCAAGGCTAGCAACATTCAAAATATGCTCCTAGGGTCTCCTGGTCTTTCCCATCTGCTATGCTGAGCCTGGATCCCTGGAGCCAAGAGGGAGGCTCCCCTTCCAGTTACCAGTTATACAGAGACACTGTCTTTTAGGTGTCAGGAACTAAATGTTGAACAAGAATAGCGAGTAGGATACTCATGGCCAAAAAAAAAAAAAAAAAAAAAACCCCAAAAAACCAAAAAACAAAAACAAACAAACAAAAAACCACACATATAAATAAACAAGAGCATCAGCAGTGATAAGTGATCCAACCAAGGGGACAGGACCATTGCTGACAGTGGAAAGGTGGAGGGCTGAAAGGTACCACGCAAGGGCACTGTCTTTAGATCATCAGGAAGGACCCTCTGTGGATACCACCTTCCAGCGAGGTCCCAGAAGGACCTCCGGAGAGCCTCACAGCTGTCCAGGGGAGGCAGAGGCACCAGCAAAGGATCTCAGGTGAGAGCCAGCCTGTCCTGGAGCAGAGCTCCTTAGAGCCACCTGTGCCCCTAAAGAGCACTGTGGGCTGAGCAGCACAGATGACAGAAATGTGTCACCTCCCAGGCTGAAGGCTGGAAGTCTCAGAGCAAGGAGCCTGCGTAGTTGATTATCCCATGGCCTCTCTCCTTGGCTTAGAGATGCCATCCCTGTGTCCTCACCTGGTGGTGTCTCTCATGTCTTCTTATGAGGACACTGGTGCTATCAGCTCAGGGTCCCACCATGGCCACCTGATTGAACCTTAGCTACCTCTTTAATAGACTCTGCCTTCAAATGCTGATGCTTTGCTGGTTAGGCCTTCAACGCTTGAATTTGGGCGGGGGGAGGGGCTTGATTTAATTCAGAATACCTCAGAAAGCTCGTTAAACTTCATATTTCCAGGAACAGCTCTAGAGTCTCTCTCTGAGACAGTGAGCCTGGGGTAGGGTCTGAGAATTGGCTTCTCTAACACATTTCTGAGGGGTGCTGATGCTGCTGGTCCAGGCGCCCGCTTTGAGAACCATGTTAGAGCTACAAAGAAAGTCACTGAGGCGAATGCATGGAGAACCCTGGGAGGTCAGGAAGGATGTAGAGAAGTGGATGGGGGTGGAGGAGGCAGCATTTGGGGGCAAGAGTGAGGGATCTGGGTATTTCTTGGAGAAGGAGGGAGACTATGGGGGGGCGTGGAGGTTGGGGGATGCATTTCCCAAACTCTATGCCAGTGTGATGTGAAGAAAGATTATGATTGCCAAGGAGCACTGGAAGGGGGCATTGTGGTGGTGAGTGGTCCAAACCTACAAGGCTGGAGATTGACTGAGTGTTGGAGAAGGCATGGGGACATGTGGACAGAGAGGGGCTGGTCTGGAAGACAGAAGCCTGAGGTCTTGCTGTTCCCAGGCTGCAGGTGGGGAGTGAAGAAAAAGAGAGAAGCCAAAGTTGAATTCCAGTGTGGTGCTTGACCTCTGAGTAAATGGGGAGGTTTTAGCTGCAACGGGAAGGGCTGGCATAGAGACAGGCATGGGGGAGGGCGTGGAGAGTTCTGGTTGAAATCAGGCCACAGGTTTTCCTGACATCTTATCTGAGATGTTCATTGAGAGATGCATCCTAGAGTCCAGGCAGGAGAGGGTCTTTACGGGTTGTGAGTCTGAGCATAGGAGAGTGTCCCGGCAGAGATTAAGGGCTAGGCTGAGAAGAGGGTCTAGGAGCCAGCCCTGGTCATCCAAGGAGCCAAGGAGGAACCAGGCAAAGGAGCAGCCGCTCAGCAGGAAGAGCATCCAGGCAGCGCAGTTTTTGAACAGGGCGGGAATGGCCATGATTCCAGAGCTGCAGAGGGATGAAGTAGGATGAGGAGACCTGACAGGTGGAAGGGCTGGCTTCCTGGGTACCACGCCTGCAGTGCAGGGAGATTGCCATCACATAGATTTGTGTGTGAACTCGGCCTTCAGCGCCTGTTAGCCACATGATCTTGGGAGATTATAGCAAGGGGTTGAGCTCATTTCAATGTGGGGAACATTCCTGTTAGCTGTTGTTAGCAGAAGCTAAAGTAACTTAAACATTCATTTCAATTTCGGGCTTTAACACGAGTGACATGTCAACTGCTGAGCCTCTTCCTTCTTGGTCCCTCCATCTCCTTCAGGAGGAGTCCTGTCTGCTGTGGCCTCTCATGCTCCTGGCTTCTGTTTTCACAGCAGGGACTTGGTGGGAAAGTGGTGTTAATGCCCCCTTTGCCAGAGGGTGGAGGGAAGTTGCCCCAGAGTCACTCCAGACTTGTCGCCTGGCGGTACTGGGACACCTCACTAGGCAGGACCTCCAAAACCAGCAGAGGCGCTGCCCTTGGGCCTGAGCCAGCGGAGGGTGGACCAGCATGGGACTCCCTGACTCCTCTTCTGCAAGGCTTCCAGTCTCTGGTCCTGGGCATTGGTCTTCTTAGGAAGCCTCCAGCTTATTCTGTGAGCCAGGAAGCTATCAGCCCTTTTCTCAGCTGTCTATCTCTTCTTTGTTAGGCTTTATGGCTTTTGGTCCTTCTTTTTGAGAACATAGGGGCTGGGTCAGCCTGGGCAGGGTGGAAGGCCCCAGGTAGGAAAGCGTTGCACCTCTGGGAACACAGGGCAGCTAAGCCTCAACTTGTGACTACTTTCTCCAAGCCTGGAATGCCATATTGTTGAGGTCAGAATGAGCTGATAGGGGATGGAAGAATATGTGCTTGGGAGTCACAGCCACCTAGGATCAGCCCCACAAGACCTCCCACACCACGCCTCGGTTTCTGTACCTGTGGAGGGGACTCATGCCTGTGCAGGATTTCCAGTAAGGCACAGAATGCAGGTAGCACAGGGGATCCAAATCATGGCCACTGTTTTTTAATTTTAACTTTCATTTGGAAAAAAATATCAAAGCTACAAAAGTTACAAAAGCAAAAAAAGTAAGAAGGACATCTGCATCTCCTTTATGCAGATTCCTCTTATTATTCACATATTATTCACATAAAAATGATGACTGTTTTAAAGGTTTTTTTTTTTAACATTTAAGTGATGAGACTACAGAGACTTTGTCATGTGCATTTGAGAGCATCTCTGTCCATCTCCGGCCTGTCTTTCCTCACCTGTCAAGTGGGAAATATGTTTTAGTGTTTGCATGCTTGGGAGAGCAGAAGAAGAAAGGTAGAGTGCCTGGTGTCAGAGTTTCATTGATTGTCTTGACCTGAGGATGTGCATGCGGGAAGGTTCTAGAGACCTTTGAAGGCAAAAGTTGACAGGAGGAGCAAGGCCTGCTCGGAAATGGAGTGAAACTGAATTATGTACTTACCGTCCCTAAATTAAGAAACAGGAGCAAATCTGGTATGGACTGACTTATATCTCCCCTCTGCCAAAGTTCATAGATGTAAGTCTTTAAAAAATTTTTTAAATAATATTTTTATTCTCAGTTGACATGAGCTATTGTATATATTGATGGAGTACAGGGTGACATTTTAATAAAAGTCTACAATGTGTAATGATCAGATTGGGACAACTGAAATATCCATCACCTGACATTTCTCATTTTTTTGTGTTTGGAACACTCAAAATTCCCCCCCCCCCCCGCCCCTCTCTCTCTCTCTTTCTCTCTCCTAGCTATTTTGAAATAGCTATCTTAGTGTTAAATGAAATTATTGCCTTTTTATTTTTTGAGCAAGATTTAGCCTAGGTAAACTCTTGGATAAAGTGCCTCAGAAATGGCCCAGAATTGGTGCCTATTTTCATAGCTACACATCCCTAGGGAATGACTTTCTCTTGGGTAAGTGAGGAACTTCTCCTCCTTTCTCTAACCCTTTGCTGTTATAGTTGTTGGCAGTTTGTATGACATGATTATGCCAGAAATTCAAGTTCAGTAGTCAAAGGAGAAGGAGTTTAGGAAGACAGAAAGGACACCAGCAAACCTTAAACTTAAAATGTATACAAAGTTCACAAAAATAAAAATAACACAAAGAATACTTGGTAGGGCCAGATATGGTGGCACATGCCTATAATGCCAATACTTGAAGACAAGAGGATCACAGGTTCAAGACCATCCTCAACAGCTTAGTGAAACTCTCAACAACCTGGCAAGACCTTGTTTAAAAAACAAACAAATAAAAAACCCAAACAACTTTTTTTAAGGGGATGGGAGTGTAACTTGGAGGTAGAATGCCTCTGGGTTTAATCTCCAGTACCCTCAAATAAAAAAGAATATTTGGTGCCTTTGCTTGATTGGACATTAGTAATAAATGTAAAGTACATGCTAGTATGATGTACAATGTAATAAATGTAGTGGCATAAAATGTACCTTCTAACCTTGTATTCTATTTTTCCCCATTTATTTTATTGTTTTCTCCTTCTCTGTTTTGTTTTTCTGAACCAGTTGAGAATAAGTTATATACCTCGCAACCCTAAATAATTCAGTGTGTATTTCCCAAGAGTAGAGATACCCCCTCTATGGCCACAGTAAAGTATCATCCTACACTTTCATCTACCGTCTCTATCCCATTTCATCCTTACCCCAGCATGTCTGTCCAGATGTTTTTCCCTCTGGTAGGCTCTCGGGGAGAACACTATACTCCTTCCCAGGCCTCTTCAGCCCTCCAGTCTTCCCTCCTCTTTCATCAGTTTGATATTTTGGGATCCCAGAGTTCTCAGAACCTCCTCCCTCTTTTAATAGAATCTTCCTCCTTTTGGTTTCACCTCATGTTCTTTCTATTAGAGTCAAATTACACATCCCTGCACATTTACCTGGGGCTGTTAACACTAAACAAGAGTCCTCCCTCCTCCTTCACTAACGTGGTAATTATTAATCAATACCGTTAGCATTGCTGTGAACTCCTTCATATTACCACTTCCCCCAGTGGCTAACAATTCATTATTGTACCTCACTGTTCAGATGCCCAAATCAGTGACTCAGATGGCCGGCATCCTTGGGACAGGCCTCAGCCTTAGTTGGGTGAATTTTTTTACTCTCTGACATAATATGTCTTTGCAAGCTCAAGCTACTTTTCTCCAAGCTGGAATCAACCATCTCTCCAAGCAGCCTGTTCCCTGAGAGGCCAAGATTGGGTCCTAAGTATGCTGGATATTCATTTTTGTGGAGAGAACTAGGGCCCCCATCCCCAGCCCATTGTCTCAGGACTCTTCTTGTCTCTCCTCAATTCTCATTTGTGTGTCCCTTTCCCCACAACAAGACCTTGGTTCCTATTAACTCAGCATGCTCACCATGCATTCAACCCAACCGCATGTCACATGGAGTTTCAATACCGCTCCTCCTGGACCACTACGATAGTCATCACAAGTTCAGGGTATGTTTGCAAGTTTTCTTGCCCCTTCCTGTCCCTGGCACACCCCCCTCCCCACCCAGGCAGGGAAAAACTCAGCAACAAATTAAATAGTAACAGTGAGAAATAGGATGTGGGTAAAATAGAAACATTGCCCCCAAATCATATCTAGTATGATAACCAAAGAAATTAGGCAACTGAGCTGGGCAATGGCAGATGTGGTGCAGTCATGGGCAGGTCCTCTCCCCCGAAGGGACCAGGGTTACATTGCAGCTGGACAGGTGACTTCTTTACAGGCTTTGCTATGCACTCAAGACTTGGTGCTAAAATGAACTATTTCAGTTCATTTATTATTCTAGAAATATGCACAAGTCTCAGCCTTACAAATAGAACTTGTCTTGGGAATAATCTCTCTGAAATATACAATGCCCAGACGTACCTGACTTCTTTGTCTCACTACTGTGTCCCCCCGTCCAGGCTGTGAGATGATTTGAGGTTTGCTTCAGGCTGGGATGTCTTGAGTTTCTGGTACACATTTATCACACAAATTGCCAACAATTGTCATTCCCAGTGATTAGAAAAAGAACATGAAAAATCCTTGTCTCGCCCACATGAAAGGCCCTGTTGACATTACATCTCTGTGTGCCCAGTGTCACCTGCCTCTCTGTGAGTCTATCAGACGCCTACGAAGTCATTCGATCCCTCCCTAACACTATCAGAAGTGCTTCCGGAACCACTTGTGTCATGTATGGAGAGCAAAGATCCTTCAGACATATTTATGAACCCAATTAGTCTCATCAAACAGGCCTGCTTTCCATTACATGTATTTCAGTGGGGAGGTCTTACCCTCATGTAGTGAGCATTAGGATGAAATTCTACATCAAACCCATAGAGCAGTCTTAAGGAGATGGCTCAGGCAGATTTTTCTAACGGAAAGCTCTAGAGCTGCTGGAAGGAGCTGCTACCTTTGCCCTGCTCATCTACCCCGTTCCCCACCTGCCTGGTCATTGATGACACCCATTGAAGGGCCAGCCATTGTAAGGTACTGGGGGACAGGGGCTGAGTGCTGAGGGCAATGGGAGAGCTTGGCAGGAGGTCCACCCCTCACCAGGGCACGGAAGGCAGAGAAGAAGGGCAGTCTTGGAGGAGGAACGTTTAAGCCAATCCCTCAAGGTTGAGTGAGCACATTCAGTTAACAAATATGAGGAGTTCTGGGATGGGAACAGTGTGTGACCAGGTACCAGGAGAAAAGTTACTGAAGGACTGCGGTGGGGTGGTGGGTGAGATCAAGGTGCCAGGGGAAGAGGCATGACACGAGGTGCTGGCAGAGCAGAGGTGCTTGTCATCAAGGACAAGGAGTTTATCCTTCATCCTGTTTCATCCTCTGTTCAAGGTGAAACGCCTGGGGGTTTTAAGCAGGGGACTATTGAGATAGAGTTGCTGTGTGGACAGCAGATTAATGTGATTTGGGTGGAGTCAGGAAAGGAAGCAGGAGGACTGGTTGGAGAACAGCCAGTGCTCTGGGCTCTAACCAGGGTTTGGACCAAAGGCAGGGACGGGGGACAGGTATCTAACACACACACACACACACACACACACACACACACACACACACTTTTTTTATAGGAATCTTAATAGTGATGTATTTGTGATATATTTCTAGTGTGCTGCAACAAATAACCACAAACAAGGTGACTTTAAAAAATAAACTAAGCAGCCGGGCATGATGGCACATGCTTGTAATCGCAGTACTTAGAAGGCTAAGAATGGAGGATCTGGGTTTGTGGCCAGCCTCAGCTACCTAGTGAGGCACTCCGCAACTTAGTGAGACTCGGTTTCAAAATAAAGAATAAAAAATATGTAGCTCGGAGGTAGAATGCTCCTGAGTTCTCAATCCCCAGTACCGCAAAAAAAAAAAAAAAAAAAAAAAAAAAAAAAAAAAAAAAAAAAAAAAAAAAAAAAAAAAAAAAAAAAAAAAAAAAAAAAAAAAAAAAAAAAAAAAAAA
>PVLC010009709.1:0-21008 GCA_004027655.1 Graphiurus murinus | reverse complement strand
TAGGTGTCGGAGCTTTTAGAAGTAATAGTTTTATCCAGTATGAACACTACACTTGAATTGCATTCTTTAAACTTCCCTATAACAGGTGTAAAATCAGAGACAGGGCTCCCATAAAAGTCTACAGCCCTCCAACAAGCCCTAGCAGATGGTGCCAAAATTTAAAAACATCGTTAAATTTCTGGAATCCACCTTCACTTTATCCTCAACTCCATTGCATTGGCCAATATTTGATTAATATGACTCAACTAAGATTTCTGCACACTTCCAGTCTTTAAAAAAAATACCAAGAGTCCTTCCACCCTTACAAATGCCGCTTGTGTTTGCAGAGGCTGACAATGTGCTTTTTGAAGTCTTTCAGCTCAAAACCCTGCTGAGATCAAAGAATTTTCAAAAGAAATCCAGACATACAAGTGACACTACCATGCACACTCACTTTTGCTTGTTCTTCGCACATTACAAAGAATTCAGGCACTCTATACTTAATGCCGGTGTCCCACAGGGTAATACACACGTTTTTTGGAGACAAAGAAAAATGTGAAAAGTAATTTATTTTGATATCACTCCTTGCTTACGTCCATTTTCTTCAGTGCTAAATAATTAGTAGTTGCAAATGCTTAGCCAAATAGGGATTAGGAGGAGGGGGCTTAAATGTTACAGAGCTGACAGAATGAATTACTCATTCCTCCTTTCCTCCTAGTGTATGTGTGTTAAAATATTTATGGAATTCTTACCTACAGTCTTGCTATGGTGGCCCATACCCTAATATAATAGGGTACTGAGTTCAATTACAATACAGCCAGGTTTTAAAGAAAATTTAACCCAGTTGAAATCCTTTGTTTTTAGCAGGCTGGTTGGTGACCATAATCTGTTCCTGGCCATGGTCAACACTGCTGACAATTTCTCTCACGTGGGTCCCCTGTGAGCTAGGAGTTCTAAGCAGTGCACTGGCCACATATAGTCAGTATCACCAAAGTCCTTGGGTTCCACACATTGTCTGACCTAGAGAAAAGTGAACGTAAAGGTCCACAGACTCGGGAGTATGGCAGGATCTGTGTCTAGGATCAAATCCTAAATTGTCCCTTGAAACTTGGGGGCACAACCTTGAGGCTCCTGTGATACAGACCTTTGAAGGGTCATGCTGAAGCTCTTGGCATCACACCCACAGATGTTCTGACCTGAGTGACATCAATGAACGTCACTGTTCTATTGAAGACCTAAAACCATAGCAGAAGTTGTTGTCATACTTAGCTATTGCTAATTGGTAAAAACAAATTTACTGAGGAAAATATTTACTCAGAAAGAACTGTAACATAATATTATATAGTTTTCTAATTTCCTCTTTGTACTTAATATTTTTTTCATTAAATAAGCATTTCAAAAATATCATTTCAGTGGCTGATTATCCTGTGCTCTTGCCTTGTGAGTTTTGGTGTTTGGACACCTTCCGCTGCCCCTAGCCTCCCCAGGGCAGCTGCAACTGCAGAGCCATGCTTCACATGGTGGAGCTTGTGGGCAAGTACTTTTTCTACCTTCTCCTGACTCTGAGTTCTGTATGTCTCTTCAACACACCATCTCCCTATTGGTTGCCTCAACCAGCAGAGCTTCCCCACAAAAACATCCTTACATCTTTCTAGTCCACTGTGGCATCCAAACACTGGGATTGCTGTCTTCAATCTTTGTCAGTATGGCACAGTATTATTTACTGTCCAACATATAATCCCCATTGTTCTGTAGATTTTCTATCAAACTGAGCCCTAGCATGGCTGAATTCTAAATATTACATTGCCCTGGTCCATCTCAGGCGTCTGAAATGGCTTGGATCCTCTCCCAGTGGTTCTCAGGGTTCTAAGGGTCCAGGTTTCCATAAGAGAGCAGAGAATTTCTAGTGTGGAAGGCCTGAAGGTGTGTTCTTCCTCATCTGTAAAAGACATAATAATGCTTACCACTCTGGGTTTTATGTGAGCATCAAATGCCAGCACTGTATGAACACATCTTGCAGACTGCATAAAATTAGGGACAACAGTAACAACTAATGACAGTGGCTATCGGCTGTCTTCTTTGTCTTCTGTTCGACACATTTCTCTCTGAATAGTACTGGAATCTATTCCTTCCCAGGAGTGAGAAGTGGACTGAGGTTCTGAATATATTGCTCCTGCTTTGTCCTTCACTTCAAAGTTTCTCCCTGGAACAGGACCCCTCTGTTAGCCAAACAACAGTCAGAGGACAAAGGTGTGTCTACCTTACAGAGCCCAAGGAGATGCTGGGCAGGAAGGACATGCCACCTTGACCCCAGCTCGAAGGACTCCATCTGTGGGAAAAAGAGAGAGTTCTAACCATTCTACAATTCCTGTGCAGTGCCACCACATCTGGCTCTGACCAGCTGTATTCAGCAGCAATGTGTGACATGTGGAGACCAGAAAAGAGGGAAACAGCAAATGACTCTGCTTCATCCAGAGTGTTCATGCAGAACTACAAACCCTGCTGGTGACCATGAAGATTAATTTCAGGTATCACTTTGACTGGGCCACGGGGTGCCTAGATGGACCATTATTTCTGGGTGTGTTTGTAAGGGAGTTTCTAGATGACAGTAAACATCTGGATTGGTAGACTGAGTAGAGCAGATGGCCTTCCCAGTGTGGGTGAACATTATCTAACTCAACCTTGGTCTGAATAGAATAAAAGACGGAGTAAGAAAGAATTATTTGTCTTGCCTGTCTTTGCCCTGGGGCATCAGTGTATTGCCTTCAAAATGAGACTCAGATTGGAACTTGTACCATTGGTTCTCCTGAGTCTATAATTCTCACCCTCCATGATTACATGAGCCAATTTCATATAACAGATCTCTTTATAGCTATATCTTCATGTACACATACATATACTATTGACTCTGCTTCTCTGGAAAACCTTAATGTGTATCGTCTTAAAAATGGAAAATCTCTGGGATTTTCTGTGAGAAAATTATTTATCTTCCCTAAGCCTCAGCCTTCTGTACTATAGAGTGTGAATATAATACTGACCTCACATGTGCAAAGACTGAAGGATTAGGGATGATTAGTACTTGGTGTTAGGTTACTGGTAAGAGTTTAATACGCTGTAGCTTTTGACAGGAGGCTCCCAGAGCATGATCGATGCTCCAAGCATCTCCTCACTGGGTCTGAACTGCAGGAAACCTCTGATGCTCCTATTGGAGGCTCGCTGTGGGCCACACTAACTGAGGCTGCTGAAAGAATCCCCAGTGTGTGGGTCTCTTGTGCCTTCAGATTCTGGTTCTCTCCTTTCCTAAGTGCCTCTAAAGTGCTGTCTTTACACAAATGCACTAGAGGCACCTGTAGATACTCAAACAGACCAAATATGCACATTCTGGAATCCCATCCAGACCATGGAGTCAGAATACCTGGCCAGGTGCCAGAGAATTTGCATTTTTAACAGGCTCCCTGGGTGACTCTAATGCAATTAAAGTTTGATAGCCTCTGCCTTGTGCCTTGCAGAGTCCCCTCGCTCCACACACACATAATTAAGCCTCTTAATTACACTTTTTGCCAAGAATTAACAGAGTCTTAATTATCTGAGAATGCTGAGTGACAATAAGAGGCAAGGGATAGTTTGGTTTTTGTTCCAACGAAAGGCGACAGGGAAAGTGGCCACCTCCTGGTGGGACCAGGCTCCCTGGTGAGGACACGGGACCCTTCTGGACCACTGTCTGCTTTCCAGAGGGATCCATGTTACACAGTGGGGTTCCAGTGACAGTTTGCAGCCCTCTCAGTGACTCACAGTTCAGCAAGACAACTCATCCCTGAAATAGTGTTTCCTTGTGTGTGCCTGTAGAACTATTCAAGAGCCTGCCACCTCCCAGTGTCCCACCTGTGGGCCATTCGGGCCACTAAGTATGTAAGAGCTGCCCCGTCTGAGGAAGGCTGACTTCAATGCCATTCATCTCTGTGCACAGCTGTCTTCAGGGGGCAGTTGCCATTACTCTGGTGTGGAAACAGAAGTACAGAGAGGAAATGTGGAATAGCACCAAGACTGAAAGTCAGGTGTAGCTTCTGACTACAAGGTTCTCGGGCATTTCTACTCCTTCCACAGACGAATCTCCATGACTGTCAAGTGTCTGTTCTTCACTCCAGGCATGAGGGTAGAAACTGGGTCCCCGGCTCCTGCTCTAACAGGGTCCTGGACCTGCCTGAGCTGAAGTGCCTAGTTGATTCTGTGGGCTTCCCCTTCCCAGCCAGTCCCACCTGATTCATTGTACTAGTCCATCATGATGGGGACTCAGGCCTCGAGGAGGATGCAGGGGTCCCGGGTAGAAGTGTGGAAGTATCTACACTTTGAAGAAGCCCTGAACTGATGGCCTGTTCAGGTTACTTATCGTGCAGTTCTGGTTTGCCTAAGAAAAGAGGGCCAAGCAAACCTTGTCCCAGGAGAGAGGCAGCCCCTGCCTGTCACTACCTTTTGTCCTTGTGAGACTGATAAAATGCCACAGGGGCCTGGGAGACCCTCAGGGCTGGAGAGCCCTTCAAAACCCACTGCTGTCAGCACTTTGAGAAACCGTGCATGTGGAGCAGAACCACTGCTCTCACACAGCTCTGCTCCTACACCCTTGACCTTGCCTGGGAGGACTTGGGATGGCAAGGGTCATTGCCCCCAGCACGAGCGGGGCACTGGAGCTCTGGGAAGCAGGCTCACTTGCTATGGGGTACACAGAGTTCGGGATGAAAACTTTGATGTGGTTTCTAGGCTGGAGCCTATTTCTTTCTTTCCTTCTTTTTTTGTCAATAACTTAATAGTTTAAGTCAACAGTATTCCAAATATTTAAAAATTACTTCATATAAATAGTTGGCAGGAAACTCTTCCATTTCAGAGTTAAATTACCAGTACAACAGATAGACTGGAGGATTTAGACACCTGGAAGATAACAATAAAATAAACTAAAATATTTAACACAAAAATTGAAGCTGAAGGCATTTACTTAGTGTTCATAAAAGCATGAGTTCTCTTTTTATTTAGAAAAAAATTTTAAACAGCTTTAACACCTCATCAGGACTATAATGGATGAATGTCTTCCTGCATCTCCAGACAGGGGAGCTTAGTTGGGGGGGGTCTTGTCACTTTAACCCCACACTGACTGTGCACGGAACACAGATGGCATTGTCTTTGTCCTTTAGCAGGGTCTAGTGGCTGTCGGTGGAGGACAGCTTGCTGCAGGACCAGATGATGGCTGGCTCTGCATCTCCTTCCCTGATCCCTGAGAACCAAGATACACCACCTCTCCTCCCAAGCAGGGGAGCTTAGGAGGAGGAGGCCCATCAGATGTTCAACCCCACAGTGAGTGTGGAGGCAGAAGAGCAGACATGTTGTTTACCCTTTTGCAGGGCCCATGCCTGGCAGCTGTTGGTGGAGACTGCCTGTTGCTAGACGGGAAGGCTGCTCAGCTTGCACCTCCATCCCTGGCTCCTGTGAAAATAGAGAGGGGGGCAGTTGGTGGGGAGTTCTTCCTCCATTCCTCCCTGAGGCTCTTCTGGAGCCCTCACCTCTATTTCCTCTGGGTGAGGAAGAGGGAGGTGACTGGTTGGCAAGGGGCCCGCAGCCTGGTCTACCTGCTGGGGTGGTGAAGGCAGGAGATGGTGTCTGGCCTGGAGAGGCATCCCTAGGGGTTCAGAGGGTCTCAACAGATAGGGGTTGCTAGCAGACATCTCAGGCTGCATCTGCAGGATCTCCAACTATATCTCTCTGGTCACAACCCTAGAGAGGGGTGTGCAGCCAGCAGGAGAGGGTCTCTGCCTAGGCTAAATGGTATAGCCACAAGGCAGGGGAGCCTGCAGGCAGAGCAGATGGCCAGAACTGGAGTGGAGTCAGGGGGGGTGCTCAGCAGTGGGGTGCTCTTGCTCTCAGTGGGAGCAGGGTGGGACAGAGGACACAGTGGCAATGGGGCCTGGGAGCTTGGCCACAAGAATCTAGTGGCCCAATCAGAGTGCAGTGAGTTGGTCCAAGAGAAGAAGAAATGGAGAAAGTTCTCCTTGATCCCACTCCTTGGAGACCCTTTTGTGACATCATGGAGTGAATAATGCTGGAGGGACATGCAGAGCATGGAGCCGAGGGCATAACGAAGGCAGAGGCATGTGCAGACCGGAGGCCACTGAATGCCCCACCCCAATGGCTGCTCCATCCTTCGCTCCAGGCATGTGCTCCGATACTTGGGCTGCTCTGGGGGAATGCTTGGGGGCTGTGGCTGGATCCATGAGAGCTCTTGGGTTCCAGGCACTGGTTCCCATGTCTCCTGGGTGCCTGGCCTGAACTGCATGTTGGGCGCCAATCAAGGAGAGGAAGAAATGGAGGGATGGGGAGAGCTTTCCCTGATCCCACTCCTTGGAGACCACGTGCACTTTGTGCCGCTGGCCTTTTGTGACATCACTGGAATGTGTGATGTAGGCAGGGCACAGAGTCAAGGTTGTAGCTCAGGGGTGTGGGCAGTGAGGAGGCTGCTGCAGGCCCTGCTGCACTTGCTTCTCTACTGGTGGCTGGAAGCAGGTGCTCGACACACCGGCTGCTCCGTGGGAACTCAGGATTGAGGGCAGGATCCACCAGAGCTCTTGGGTTCCAGGAACTGGTTCTGATGTCTTCTGGGTGCCTGACCTGAAACTGCTTGTTGGATGTCTAGTTCCTGGGTGTAGCCTGCCCTCTCCTTGGGGTTGCCAGGTGTGGCTTGGGGGTAGATCATACCGTAAATCTACTGGGAAGACATCCTGGCTTTGCCAGTCCCTCTTGGGACCTCTCCTGTGCTTCCATGTCACCTGTGTTGCTGTGATCCTTTGTCTTGAACCCCTTGTGCTGCCAGCTGTGCCTGAGTGTGCAAGGAGATGCTGTGGTACCCTCAGATGACTGGGTCCTCCAACTCATCCATCATATCCCTCCCTCGCAAGCAGGTTCTGTTCTGTCCAATTATTATTATTATTATTATTATTATTATTATTATTATTATTATTATTATTGAATTTGTTAAAAATGCATTGAAGGCCAACATCCTTCCTGAGGTTACTGTCATGGCAGTGGCCCAGAAGTCCTCAGCAGAGCTTCATCCTTCCATCTCTCTTCCAACGGAGCCTTGCAGCTCAGATTCCTTTTTGGTTTATTGTGAAGGATCCAAATACATCAAGGTTATATTCTAGATCAATTCAGGTCTGTGCTAAAAGAAGTTCAGTGGTATTTTTTCTATATAAATAAGAAATATGTTCCTGGAATATGTGTGGAGCCCAAATAAATCACTGAATTTGATGTTAATAGGAGAGCAATGTATTGGATTAAAGTAAGATGATCAAACTGTGGCCATCGTGAGCTTGCCCTCTGGGCCAACTCTTCACTGTTACTGTCACCTTAACAGATATTGGTATATCCAGAGGTGAGACATCCTCTTGGGTGTTAGGACAAGGAAAACGCATAACTGTTTTCCAGGAGTCAGGACCTTAAGCATGTAAGAAAGCTTCGAAAACCCTACACACGACTTTATCAAGTTTAGACCTTATTTCTTTGACTTCTGTCATTAAGTGTTTTTCTGTCTCCTGGGACTGACAGGTATCAGCCACACGGCAGGAGAAGTTTCAGAACCTACAATCACAGTGGTCAGTAAAACATTTATTACATATTTTTAGTTTTCAGAGTCTTAAAATGACATTGAGCATGTTTCATCTATTGCAAAATTTGTTTGAGCCCTCTGCTCATGAGATTCCTTTAGTACTATGTCAGAGTGGATTTGGACTTCCATCCCTGACAGACTCCCTGATAGACTTTGGCATTGGTAGGACACAAAAGTTTTGCTGAGACCCAACTCCTGTTGGAAAAGAGGAGCGTCATTATAAACCCTTTTTAGTCTTTCCAGGAGCAGAAATGATTTACATTTATGGCATTTAACCATAGTTCCTTGATATCATTTGAGGAAAGTCCAATATGAAACACATTTTTTTTTTTTTTACTTTCTTTGAACAGAATAAGTGGTTACAAATTTAGGTCAAATATTTCTTACAGGAATTCTGGAAAAGATGACTGCGTGTCAGATTTATTTAAAACAATAAATCACAGTTGTGTTATTCCTATTATTTTTAACAAAAAGAAAAATTCGTTGACTATTTGACTTCTGGACAATGAAAGGGCATTTGGACAAGAGTATTCCAGAAATATCCAACTGTTGAATTTTCTTGTCAAATGGGAATAGATGGAAAAATTATTTGTTTGTTTGCTTGCTTGTGATACAAAATATTCTCTTGTACTTGCAAGGCAAAATATTGTTAGATGGTATGTGATCATTCTAAGATATTTTTGGTTTTGCAGAAGCAAAAATGTTGAGGGAATTGTTAAGGCAAGATATTTTTTATAGGTGACAAAGATCTCCCATTCTGTAGGGTCCCTCTGTAGATTCTTGATGATTTTCTTTGTTGCATAGATGCTTATTAAGTTAATGCCATCCAATTTGTTAATTCTTGTTTTAATTTCTGGAGCTGTAGGGATCATATTCAGGAAGTTTCTCCTGGTGCCTATATGTAGGAGTGCTGGCCGTATGCCCTCTTCTAGCAATTTCAAAGTTTCTGGCCTAATTTCTAGGTCTTTAATCTATCTTGAGTAGACTGTCTTGTGCTGGGCGAGAGTTTGGGGTTTCATTCTATTCGATAAATAAGCAGTTTTCCAACACTATTTTTTGAAAAGGCTCTTTTCTTCAGGGTACGCTTTTGGCAACTTTATAAAAAATCAACTGGCAATAAGTATGAGGATTTGTTTCTGAGCTGTCTATTCTGTTCCATTAGTCTATGTGTCTGTTTTTGTGCCAATACAATTCTGTTTTTATTACTATCACTTTACAGTATAATTTGAAAGCAGATATTGTGATGTCTCTGGCATGGTTCTTATTGCTAAGACTTGCTTTGGCTATTCTGGTGCTTTTGTTTTTCCATATGAATTTCATGAGTAGTGGTTTCTCTACATCTGTGAGGAATGACCATGGAATTTTAATGGGGTTTTCATTGAATATGTAGACTGCTTTTGGTAGGATGGCCATTTTGGTTATATTTATTCTGCCTATCCAAGAGTATGGGAGGTCTTTCCATCTTCTAAGGTCTTCAGTTGCTTTCTTTAGTGTTTTATAAATTTCATTGCAATATCTTTTACCTCTTTGGTTAAATTTATTCTTAAGCATTTTTTTGAGGCTGTTGTGAATGAAATTGTTTTCTGGATTTCTTTTTCAGTGGATGAATGATTGATATGTAAGAATGCTGATGATTTTTCTAAGTTGATTTTGTGTCTGGCTACTTTGCTAAAGTTATCACCTCTAGAAGTACTCTGGTTGAGTTGTTTGGATCTTCTAAGTAAAGGATCACCTCATCAGCAAACAAAGATAATTTTAGTTCTTTCATTTTTTATACTTTTATTGACGCATTATAGTCTCACATCATAATGTAGCACTTAATGATAGTGATATCCATGTACACAGCACTTGGTGACTTTCTCCCAGCTCCCTCTCCATTCCCCCTCTTCCCCATATGGAGTATTGAGATTGACATCGGTATTCTCACTTATGTATGTAATGTAGAACAAAGTAATTCCTTCATTGATCCTCCCTCTTCACCCCCTTCCCCTAGACCACCTCCTTGGCTCCATTGCAGTTTCTCCTTCATTATCTGGAATCCCTCTGGTATCCCCATTACTTTCTAGCTTCTGCATATGAAAGAAAACATATGACCCTTACTTTCTATGACTGGCTAATCTCAACACAATGTTCTTCAGATCTATCCATTTTTCTGCAAATGACATTGTTTTGTTCATCTTTATTGCTGAGTAGAATTCCATTATGTGTATATCCCATACTTTTGTAATCCCTTCATCTGTTGATGGACACCTAGGTTGGTACCATAATTTGTCTATTGTGAATTCTGCTGCTATAAACATGGATATACATTTATTACTATAATTTTATGATTTTATTCCACTTGGAAAGATACCCAGGAGCTGGATCATATGGTGGATCCATTCCTAATTTTCTGAGGAATCACCACATTGATCTCCATAGCAGCTGCACCATTGAATGACCATTTTGATAATATTTATTCTGCCTATCCAAGAACAAGGAGATATTTCCATCTTCTAAGATCTTCTTCAATTTCTTTCTTTAGTTTTTTATAATTTTCATTGCAGACACCCTTTACCTCCTTGGTTAGACTTATTCCTAGGTATTTTATTGGTTTTGAGGTTATTGTGAGTGGAATTGTTTTCTGGATTTATTTTTTAGTGGATTCATGATTGGCATACAGAAAAGTTACTAATTTTTTAAGATTGATTTTGTGTCCCCCTACTTTACTGAATTAATAAGCTCTAGAAATCTTTTGATTGAGTTAGGACATTTTCATCTATAGAGATAATTTTGATTCTTCTTTTCCTATTTGAATTCCTTTGATATAATTCTCTTGCCTATTGCTCTGGCAAGAGTCTCAGAGACTATATTGGAAAGGAGTGGTGATAGTGGGCATCCTTGTCTTGTTTCTGACTTTAAAGAGAATTCTTGCAGTTTTTCCCTATACAATATGATGTTGGCATTGGGTTTATTGTATATTGCCTTAATGATGTTGAGCAAAGGTCCTTGTATTCTGATTTTCTGCAGTGTTTTTAACATGAATGAGTGTTGGACTTTGTTAAATGCCTTTTCAGCAGCTATTGAGAGGATCATGTGATTTTCATCTTTAGTTTTATTTGTGTAGTAAATAACATTTATTGATTTGCCTATGTTTAACCAGGCTTGCATCTCTGAGATGAAACCAACTTTTCTTGTGGTTTTGAATGAGTATCACTAGTATTTTGCTTAGAATTTTAGCATCCATGTTCATCAATGATATTGATGTGTAATTTTCTTTTCTTGTATTTTTGTTTTTGGTATTAATGTGATCCTGGCCTCATAGAAGGATTTTGGAAGAATTCCATCTGTTTCAATTTCACAGAATAACTTGTGAAGTATTGGATTTAGGTCTTCTATAAAAGTTTTCTTGAATTCAGCAGGGACATGGACTTTTCTTTGATGGAAGGCTTTTTATTGCTGTTTATATCTCTGCTTGTTATTGATCAGTTTAAGTTTTCTATTTCTTCATGGTTCAATTTAGGGAGGTTGTATATGTCTAGAAATATGTCAATTTCTTCTCTGTTTTCCAGCTTATTCCAATAAGTATATACATTTTTTAAATTTATTTTTTAATTGGTGCATTGTAATCATACATCTTTGTTAGGTACAAGCTGATAAAGGCATACATGCACACATTTCTCATTTAATCCATCCCCAATTCCCACCTCACTCCCTCCCCCTCCCTCCTTCTCAAGTTCAGTTTAGTGATTGACTTTGATATATTTGTGAAAGTACATCATGTGCATTAGGGTATCCCCCCTCCCCCCATCACCTTCCATTAAGTCAAATTCTTTGCTCACCTAAGGTTTCTCCTTCTTCATCTGGAGTCCCTCTTATGTCCCATTTTCTCCCTAGCTTCCACATATTAGGAAGAACATACGATTTTTAACTTTTTGTGACTGACTAATATCACTTAACATAATGTTTTCCAGTTCCATCCATTTTCCTGCAAATAACATGATTTTGTTCTTCTTTATGGCTGAGTAAAATTCCATTGTGTACACATCCCATAGTTTTGTAATCCATTCATCTGTTGATGGACATGTTGGCTGGTTCCATAGTTTGGCAATTGTAAATCGTGCAGCTATAAACATAGATATACATGCATTGGTCTGATAGTTTGGTTTCCATTCTTTTGGGTAGATACCCAGAAGTGGTATTGCTGGATCATATGGTAGGTTCATTCCCATTCATCTGAAGATCCTCTATATTGTTTTCCAAAGTGGTTGCACTAACTTGCAATCCTACCAGCAATGTATTAGGGTTCCCACTTCTCCACACCCTCGCCAGTATTTGTTGTTGTTTGTTTTTTATGATTGTCATTCTGATTGGGGTTAGGTGAAATCTCAAGGTAGTTTTGATTTGCATCTCTCTGATGGCTAATGATGTTGAACATCTTCTCATACATTTATTGGCCATTTGTATTTCTTCTTTTGTGAAGTGTCTACTTAGATCCTTTGCCCATTTTTTGATTGGGTTATTTGTTTTCTTGGCTGTGAGTTTCTTGAGCTCTCTGTATATCCTAGATATTAGTCCTCTATCAGAAGAGTAGCTGGCAAAAATTTTCTCCCACTCTGTGGGCTCTCTGTTGAGGTTCTTGATAGTTTTCTTTGCTGCACAGAAGCTCTTCAGTTTAATGCAATCCCATGTGTTGATCTTCCTTTGAGTTGCTTGTGCTTTTGGGGTCTTGTTGAGAAAGTTTTTACCTGTGCCTATGTGTTCAAGTGTTGGGCCTATGCCCTCTTCAAGTAGCTGCAGGGTCTCTGACTTGACTTTCAGGTCTTCGATCCACCTTGAGTTGACTCTTGTGCAGGGTGAGAAAGTGGGGTTTATTTCCATTTTCCTGCATATGGTTAACCAGTTTTGCCAACATCATTTGTTAAAGAGGCTATTATTTTTTCCAGTGTATGTTTTTGGCTCCTTTGTCAAAAATCAGTTGACTGTAAGCCTGTGGGTCTGTTTCTGAATCTTCTATTCTGCTCCATTGGTCTATGTGTCTGTTTTTGTGCCAATACCATGCTGTTTTTATTACTGTGGTTTTGTAGTAGAGATTGAAGTTAGGTATTGTGATCTCCTACATGGTTCTTGTTGCTCAGAATTACTTTGGCTATCCTGGGCTTTTTGTTTTTCCAGATGAATTTAAGGACTGATTTTTCTATGTCTGTGAGGAGTGACCTTGGTAATTTCATGGGTATTGCATTGAATCTGTAGATCACTTTTGGGAGGATGGCCATTTTGATAATATTTATTCTGCCTATCCAAGAGCATGGTAGATTTTTCCATCTTCTAAGGTCTTCATCGATTTCTTCTTTCAACATTTTATAGTTTTCCTTATAGAGGTCTTTTACCTCTTTGGTTAGGTTTATCCCTAAGTATTTTATTTTTGGGGGTGCTATTGTGAGTGGAATTGTTTTTTGAATTTCTTTTTCAGTGGATTTATAGTTGGCATACAGGAAAGCTTCTGATTTTTTAATATTGATTTTGAATCCATACACTTTGTTGAATTTGTTGATCAGTTCTATAAGTTTTTTGGTTGACTGTGTTGGGTCTTCTAAGTATAGTGTCATGTCATCTGCAAAAAGGGATAGTTTTAGTTCTTCTTTCCCTATTTTTACCCCTTTGATTTCCTTCTCTTGCCTTATTGCTCTGGCTAGAGTCTCAAGTACTATATTGAACAAAGAGGTACTAATGGACATCCTTGTCTTGTTCCTGTTTTTAGTGGGAACTCTTGCAGTTTCTCTCCATTTAATATGATATTGGCTGTGGGCCTATTGTATATTGCCTCTATGCTTTTGAGGTATGTTCCTTCTATTTTGATTCTTTGCAGTGCTTTCAGCATGAATGGGTGTTGGATCTTGTCAAATGCTTTTTCAGCATCAATTGAGATGATCATGTGATTTTTGTCTTTGACTCTGTTTATGTGTTGAATTACATGGATTGTTTTTCATATATTGAACCAGCCTTGCATCCTTTGGATGAACCCGACTTGGTTATGGTGTATAATTTTTTTGCTGTGGTTTTGAATGTTCATTGCTCGTATTTTGTTTAGCAGTTTTGCATCCTAGTTCATCAATGGTATAGGCCTATAGTTTTCTTTTCTTGAGCTGTCTTTATTTGGCTTCGGTATTAATGTGATGTTGGCTTCATAGAATGTGTTTGGGAGGGTCTCATTTCTATTTCATGGAATAGTTTGAGGAGTATTGGGATTAGCTCTTCTATATATGTTTTATAAAATTCACTTGGAAAACCATCTGGCCCTGGACTTTTGTTTGATGGTAAACTCTTTTTTGGTGTTTCTATTTCTTTGGTTGTTATTGGTCGGCTTAAGTTTTTTATATCTTCTTGACTCAATTTAGGAAGGTTATATGTGTCTAGAAACTTGTCAATTTCTTCTAGATTTTCTATTTTGTTGGAGTACAGTTTTTCAAAATAGTTTCTGATGATCTGTACTTCTACACTGTCGGTGGTAATATTACCCTTTTCACCTCTTATTTTGGTAATTTGGGTTGATTCTCTCTTTCTTTTGGTTAGGTTGGCCAATGGTTTATCTATCTTGTTTATTTTTTCAAGAAATCAGCTTTTGGTTTTGTTGATTTTCTGTATTTTTTTTATTTCCTCCTTCATTAATTTCTGCTCTGATTTTCATAATTTCCTGTCTTCTATTGGCTTTAGGGTTAGACTGTTCTTGTTTTTCAAGGGCTTTGAACCATGTCACTAGGTCATTTATTTGGTGATTTTCCATTCTTCTTATGTGGGCACTCAGTGGTATAAATTTTCCTCTTAGTACTGCCTTCAAGGTGTCCCAGAGGTTTTGATACGTTGTGTCTCTGTTTTCATTGATTTCTAGGAATTTTTTAATTTCTCCCCTTCTGTGACCCGTCCTCGTTCAGCAGTGTGGTGTTCAGTCTCCATGTGTTTACCCTCCACAGGCCTTCCTTACCTCTGAGCTGCTGGTCTGCACCCTTGTTCTGAGCCCTATCCTTGCTTGTTCCCAACCCTCACCACCCTGTAATTTTGGATCTTTCTAGGGACTTTGGGCTGCCTCCTGGCCGAGCTCTCTGCCTTCCTGCCACACACATCTGCCTGTCAGCCCCTGACCAAGCCAGGGTTTCTGGAGGTGGTGCTCAGAACTTGCTGCCAGTCTTGTTGACAAAAACTCCGTTCATCAACACAGGTGGCATTAGTTGTCAATAAGACATGGCCTGTCCCAGAACCCAATGGATCCCAACGAGATGTGACCACAGTGGCAAGAAGTGCCATTATCCACCTGGCGTTGGATGATTATGGGAGGTTTCCCATGGGAGGTGACTGGGGATGAATAAGAGTTCTATACACAGTGTAGAAGAGTGAATTCACATGGTGTGCTTGGGGGAACGCAAGCAGTTCAGTGTTTTGGAGTATGGGGCATGGTGGTCTTGAAGCCAAGCAGGAGCTGGATCTTTAAGAGGATGCAGCTGAGAGGAGGAGACACCAGTATCCACCTTGCTGTGTGCCTGAGACAACAAGGTCACCGCCACACTGAGAACCTCACTTTCCACCTGCCTCAGGCTGCTTGAAATCTCAGCATCCACACATGGCCCAGGATGTAAGTCCAGCAACCATATGCACCCCACCACCCCCTGACATTTGAAGAAAGGCGTGGGCTGTGGGCAGCACTGGGCTGGCTGTCACCACCCACCCTTGCTAATGGGTGCTCCCACCAGAATGAGGTCAAACGGCTCAAAAGCAGGTGCCAACCAGGTGAGTCGTTTCTTGACCCTTCAGTCTAGAACACATTTCCAGGGAAATACGTGGAATGAGAAGCAGCAGCCTCAGTCCTGGAAATATTTCAGTGGAGGAAAACAGCAGAATCTTCATGCCACGTCTTCCCAGAAGCACATCTCTGAGTGGCCCTGGCTTGTCCTGTGCACCTGCTACGCTTTACTCACCCCTGATGCTCAGCTTGGGGCTCCCGCCCTAGCCCCACCTCTAAGAGGATTCCTCGGCTTCTTCTGGTGTCTCCCTCCCAGGGACACTTGTCACACTCATTGTGATTGGCCATTCCCATGTGGCTCCTCTCCTTCTGGGCTTACTGGAAGCCAGGGACTCTATTTAATTCGTAATTGTTCCCAGCATCCATCACATAGTGTGTCTTAGAGAAGCTTTCTTAGTATTGTAAGAGGGGGAGGGAGAAAAAGAGGGGGGAGAAAGAATGAATGCAAAGGAAGGAAGGAGGGAAGAGAAGAAAAAAGGAAGAAGGGAAGGAAGGATGGAAGGAAGGAGGAAAGGAAGGAAAGAGGGAAAATAGGACGTGAGAGAGGAAAGGAAAAAGGAAGGCAGAGGGGACTGAGGGATGGAGGGAAGGAAGGGAGCGTGGACTGAAATCTCCGATTTCAGAGGTCCAAATAAACCTTTCTTCCTTTTAGGTTGTTTATCCCAGGTATTTTGTCACAGTGATGGAAAGCTGACTAATACAGCAGCCAAATGTATTTGTTGACTCAATGAATGAATCCTTCCCTCCCATTCTGCAAGAGGGGGAGCTACACAAATTGCAGTACGAAATTCACAAAACAGCTATGATTTGATTTTAGTTTATTTGTGGCACTAAAAGAAACAGTAGACAGTTGTGACCAAGAGCAATTGGCTGGTTAGCTCTTGCCTTGCTGAGAAAGTTTAGCAACACGAATCAGACTTTGCAAGGTTCATATTCTGCCTGATACCTGGAGCTAAAACAGTTGTGAAACATTAAAATGATTTTCATGTATTTGTATTTTCGCTGAGATATAGATTTTATTTTGTGACCCCCCCTTGATTTCTCTCCCTCTCTCTCTCTCTCTCTCTCTCTCTTTTCTCCATATAGCAAAAAGTTTTAGAGATATAAATGATAAACTACTGCTGTGGTTAAAAGTTCTTATAAATACCGGCAACTGAGCACTGTGTGCTATGAGACTGTTTTATAATAGAAAGACAGCTACGGGAGAGCTAGGAAAGCGCTCAGAGTGGATCCACATCATGAAACCCAAGCACAACTCTGATAAGGTCTTTGCGACCTGTAGGCACCCAACTTCCCTGCTCCTTGGCGCCCTGCGGGATTTTGGAAGGATCCTGGTCCAGTCAACAGGCTCAGTACACAGGCCCCTGGGGATGCCTGCTGCACATCATAGCCATCTGGAGCATGGCTGTCCATGCAGGAACCCAGCATCCTTCCACTGCTGTTCTGTGCTCTGTCACCCACCATCTCTGGAGGCCTCAGAAGTGCCCTGTCCCCGACATCAAGATTGTGATTCTGGCCTGGCATGGTGGCCCACACCTGTTTTCCCAGCTATCCAGCAGGTTGAGGCAGGAGGATCGCAGGTTGGAGGCCAGCCTGGGCCACTTAGCAAGACCCTGTCTCAAATTTAAAAAGCAAAAAGGCCTGGGGGTAGGGTGCCCCTGAGTCCAATCTCCAGAAGAATTGCACACACAGAGATTGTTACTCTGGGTGGGTGGTGGTAGTTGATTTTTAAAGGCCTGATTGGTCAGATGATGGTCTTGAGACCTGCTGTGAGGTATTAGCATCAAACATTTGAGGAATAAAGATCTAATAACTTTATAACCCAACAACAAGTCATCTTTGAAAAAGCCTTTTGAATCTCTTCTTATTTCCTGAACACACAGACTCTTGTATGTGACATTCAGATTGCTCCTGTTGATTTATGATTTTTTTTCTTACAACTCAAAAGATTTTAAACAAGTAAATACTATCAACCATCTACATGTGATCAAAGTCTCAAAGGTCCAAAATCAATATAAGGATATAAGGCATGATTCTTTTCCCTGTGCCCATAAAGATAATTTAGTGTGAGTGCTGGGCTCCGGAGTTTATATTCCCACGAACCTGCCAACAAGAATAGTTTATTGGCAACTGCAAGTATTCAGAGGCAAAACACATTTCCTTGGCACACAAGCTGCATAGCAAAGCAGCGTTTCTCCCTCCTCTGAACCCTCATTCCGGAACACTGAAAGTCAATTGCACGGGTTTTGGCCTGTAGACAGGGAAGTAACACCAAATCGTGATGTTCCTCGCCTCGAGGAGTCCTTGAGTGATGATTATGGGCGTCTTACGGGTGGTTTCCACAGCTATCTGATCTTTGATCAGTGATTCACACAAGCAGAGGCACCTGCAATGAAGACAGACAGATGTAGTTACTGTTGATAAGCCCAGGCTGCAGGTAGTCAGGTGGAGTATACCGCGCTTGTAGACTTATATCCATACAGTGATCTTTCCAAAATAAAAAATAAAGCTTCCAATGACTTGAATGGCATTCAAGAATTAAAAAAGAGAAGAAACCATTGGGGAATCTACAAATATATCCATGGGTCTCTAAAGGCAAAAATTAAGGAAAGGGAACGGACACAGCTATAAAGGACCCAGCATGTCTCCTTGTTTCACAGAGTTCAGTGTGTTCTGCCTGCTTGGGGTCTGTGTTTTGTCCTGGAGGCAAGAAAGCCACCGACAGTAGGGGACAGGTGAGGACAGGTATGCCTGCATTTGCTAGTGGTTGCATAGGGCCGAGGCAAGACAGAGGTCGGAACTTTGTTAGGAAGCTGCAGCCACCATTCTTGCCAGAGCTGGATTCTGAGCACCATTGATGGTTAGGAAGCCAGGAGGAAAGATTCTTAGGAGCACAGTGAGCAGGGATCAGGCATCAGGTGCAGCATAATGGGAGGTGGGGAGTGCCAACCTTCACTGAGAAGGGAAGCCCAGAGCCGGGCGTGGTGGCGCATGCTTGTAATCCCAGCATTCGGGAGGCTGAGACCGGAGGATCCGGGTTCGCGGCCAGCCTCAGCTACCTAGTGAGGCACTCCGCAACTTAGTGAGACTCGGTTTCAAAATAAAGAATAAAAAATAGGGCTGGGGGTATAGCTCGGAGGTAGAATGCCCCTGAGTTCAACTCCCAGTACCGCAAAAACAAAACAAAACAAAACAAAACAAAACAAAAAAAAAACGAAGGGAAGCCCAGGGTAGGGAAGAGTCTCATCCTACCGAGCCTCAGCCTGTGGAACATACACACAGCATGTCAAGCAGGGCTGGTGTCGTGAGAGCAAAGCACAGTATGGAGCACCTGGGACCAGGGGCTGCTAGACAGCAATAAGAGCCACAGAGGCAGCCAGGTCTTCCTGGAGGTAGGAACAGATTCAGGAGGTAAAAAGCCAAAGGACCAACTCCAGGGGCATAGAAGGAGAGCTGAGACGTTGACGCCACTGAGAACACACATTGAGAGAGGAAGAAAACTCAAGAGGATGCCTAGGGCCAAAGCAGGGAGGCAGCATTAAGGCCAAGGCAGACACAGCTGTGAGATCTACGTGAGTCCACCGTGTGTGTTTAAAGAACATGGCAGTTAACATTTTCTAGTAAGACTTGGTGCGTTCTCCCACAGGTTCCCGGCAGCTTAGTGGACAAGGTTCCTCTAGCAATGGTTTTAACCACCACTCTGAGAGCCACGCCCTCAACTCACAGCAGAACGTCTGGAAAGTCAAGAAGTGGACCCAAGAGCCATGAGGCTGCTGCTTTGCAAAGGCGGCCAGCATGCTGCTTAAGGTTTTCCCTGTGGTTCTTTGACCTCCGAAAGCCTGGAGGTAAAGGCCAAGGTGAGGTGGGCTTGGAGTTGATGTCATGGCCAGGGAGGGGGACCATATGGGTGAGGTGGCAGGGAGGTAAGGAGGGACTGGAGGGGATGGACCACAGGATGGGACAGGGCGACACCCAGGTTAGCTACGAGAGGGGAGCACGGAGTTTATGCACTGTAGGGGTTTTGAAGTACATGGGAGGAAGGTCAGATGTTTTTTTCTTCTTCAGTACTGGGGATTGATCCCAGAGGCATTCTACTACTGAGTTACACCCCCAGCTCCATTTTTTATTTATTTTATTTTTTGCAATACTGGGGATTGAACTCAGAGGCATTCTACCTCCGAGCTATACCCCAGCCCTATTTTTTATTCTTTATTTTGAAACAGGGTCTCACTAAGTTGTGGAGTGCCTCACTAGGTAGCTGAGGCTGGCCGCGAACCTGGATCCTCCGGTCTCAGCCTCCCAAATGCTGGGATTACAAGCATACATCACCATGCCCAGCTTATTCTTTATTTTGAAACAAGGTCTCACTAAGTTGCAGAGGGCCTCACTAAATTGCTGAAGATGGCCACAAACCTGCGATGATCCTGTCTTAGCCTCACAAGTACTGGAATTATAAGCGTGCACCACCACCCCAGATAAGGTCAGATTTTTAAAAATTATACTTACTGGTTTTAACAATTTAATTGACATATGATACATTTAAATATGATGCATATTTGCAGTTTAATTTTGGTGCGTTCTAATATCTGTACGTACCAAGGAAACCAGCACCACGATCAAGGCAATGAATGTCTCTCTTCAGAAAGCTTCTCTTTCCTCTTTATAAGCCCTCAATAGCTACGGATAGCCTATCACTATAGATCAGTGTGCACTTTCTAGAACTGTATAGAAATGGAACCACAAGGTGGTGTGTGCTGTTTCTTTGGTCTGCCTTCTCCCTGTCAGCTTAATTATTCTGACATCTGTCCCTCGCTGCTGAAGCTAGCAGTGTTCTTTTTATGGACAAGTAGTATATGATCGTATGGATATATTGTGATTTCTTTTTTCATGCTTCTGTTGATGGAAACTTATCTTCTATTTGGGGGCAAGTGTAAGTGAAGCTGCTATAAACAGTGTGTGTGAATCCAAGTCCGTCCCTCTGCTGCCCTTGTTGCCTCCTCCCTCCTTCCCTCCCTCCCTCCCTCCCTCCTTCTCCTCATCCTTTCTTCCTTGCTTGCCTGGCACAGTGTCTAAAACTTCCATGTCCACACTGCACAGGAGCAGTGGAACACACACCCTCACCCTGCTCTGGGACTGGGGGAAAGTATCCACTCTTCCATTGGCAACTGATGGCGGCTGTTGAGTTTTCCTTAATGATCTTTATCAGTCTGAGGAAGTGCCTTTCCCTTCCGCTTTATAGAGCTTTTTAATAAAAAATGGATGTTGGATATTATCACTGGTTTTTAATGTTCTTTGTTCTGTTGAGATGACCATACAACTTTTTCTTGTTTCATTTGCTACTATGGGGAATTGGTCATTTTAAAATGTTAACTAACCATGCACTCTTGGGGTAAGACTCTCCAGGTTACTATATATTATCCTTCCTATATGCTGTTTTCTTTCTTGTAATAGCTTTAGTTTTGGAATCAGTGATTTTGGCTCCATGCAATGAGTCAGGAAGTCCTTTCTCCTTTTTGGTTTTTGGAATTGGTTGATGAGGCAGTTTGGTTACATGGTTGTGGAATTTGTCATTGAAGTCATCTGGGCCTGTGTGTGTGTGTGTGTGTG